>VWSI01000043.1:0-100382 GCA_008802775.1 Taphrina betulina
AGCCTAAAAAAAAAAATAAAGAAAAAAAAAAAATTTAGTCAAAACTTTTTTTTGGAAAAAAAAAAAAATAAAATAGTGCCCCGGTTTTTTTTTTCCCCCCCCCCCCCCCCCCGATTAAGTAATGTTGTCATAGACTACTGTTCTTGTCTTTGGCCAAATGCACGTTTGCCAATCTCGTAACTGCTTATCATGATGGCACAAGCAGGACTGACCTTGAGACACCGTGGAACCGTACCTCGCCACAGTCCTCTGAGACCCTCCTCGGCCCTGATGCTGGTCATCATCTTCCACATGCTTTGCGCCGATTCCGTTACACGCTCCATGGTTTGTCGCTTCGTTTTGGCGACATCGAATGGCGTGGTTATGAGTGCGGCTACCGTACCTGAGATTCCACCGCTCAGAAAGCTCTGAAGGAATGGAGAAGTGACGCCCAGATCAATCATGCCGGACTTTGTGCGTTCATACCCCAACCAATAAACAGCGCTGAAGGGCACGTCTCGCCATAATGTCAGGCTCAGACCAGTCCATAATGTCTTGACACCTTCCAATTTGACCTTGTCCTTTATACCACGCGTGACATCCTTGAAGGTGTCTGAGGCGTTCCTGCCTTGATGTGTTGCACTCTGCAAACGTGTACGTAATAGCTCGAGGGGACTAATGACGGTCGCAGATGCTGTCCTGGCTAGTCCTCCGCAGAGCAGAGGAGCCCAGGCGCTGTCATTGTTGACTACTGTCCTCAACTGTTCATAGCCTACGAAATAGATCACGGTCGACGGCACGGCCATGAACAAGGTCGGGCTGAGTCCCCGCCACAGCGACGAGAGACCTTCATTGCGAGATATCTTGACCAGTCCCTCCCATGTACCGCTGAATCTCTTGAGAGCTGTCTCCTCGGCGACACAGACATTCGGACTGGGAGAACAGGAGATGCTGGCCCCATCGCTCAACCCAGCGCCTAGCGTCTGAAGACGCACACGAGACCCCTGGGACTGTGCAATTGAATCAAAGTAGGACTCCTTACAGCATATCGGATCCGCTGCATTGGCGGGCTGCGACTGTAACCGTGTCTTGACAACATCCAGAGGCGTCACGATGAGTGAGGTCATCACAGCGCCAGAGATAGCGGAGATGGCCTTCTGAACGGGGGAGACCTCGACGAATGCATCCTCTGCAGACCTCGTAGCCATCGACGCGAGCTTGAGGTTGACACAAGCGCTGTCGAGAAGATTGAGCTACACAAGAAGGATGGACGCTGTAGAATTGGATAGAAGCTCGAGGCTCTGAGGCTCTTGCGAGTCATTTTAATTCTGGTGGCGGCACAATCTGATACGATGTAGGCGGCATCGATATCGTGCTCTCGGGTCTGGTCGTGGAATTCGTGCCGCCGCCTGAAGGATTAACCGCGCACGTCTACAAAAGTTTGCTGACTCCTGTCGTCCATTCACTCGCTCGTCCGATACTTGACGGCCCGTCGTTGTCACGAGTAGGATTTCTTGTACAGATGTCGACTCAGTTTGCATACAGGACAGGAAAGACGATAGGGCTGACGGATGCATATCCCCACTACAAGGCTGCCGAGGGTTTCGTCCAGCCGACGGGCAACCTGAGATGCTGTGCCTACGGCCCTTCCGGGGAGCTTTTCGCTTGGGCTACGACGAATTCCGTCGAGATTATAGAGACGAAGACGGGGACGCATCTGCAGTCCCTTCCAGTCACGAATTGTCTCGAGATAGGCTTTTCTCCGAATGGCACATATATCGTCACTTGGGAACGTTTTGTCAAGTTGGAGAATGGCGAGGGGTCCAAGAACTTGCGCGTGTGGACAGTCTCAGGAGAGGAGACTTGTGCGTTTACACAAAAGTCACAGACCGGCTGGAACCTCCAGTACACGAACGACGAGGCCTTGTGTGCACGAGTGGTGACGAACGAAGTGCAGTTCTTTGATCCGTCCAACATGTCTGGAGGTACTGTGCACAGGTTGAGAATGGAAGGTGTAGCTGAATTCGCCTTGTCGCCAGGAAAGAATAGAGCCGTCGCGGTCTTTGTGCCTGAGAAGAGAGGGGCGCCCGCAGCTGTGCGAGTGTTCAATATACCTTCCTTCCAATCGCCAGTTTCTCAGAAGACCTTCTTCAAAGCAGACCGAGTACAATTGAAATGGAACGATCTCGGCACTTCGCTGCTCTGCATGACCTCTACTGACGTGGACAAATCGAACAAGTCATATTATGGAGAAAACAACCTGTACCTTTTAGGCGTTGCGGGAAACTACGATTGTAGAGTTGCTCTTGACAAGGAAGGCCCGGTGCACGATATCACTTGGTCTCCAGATTCGAAAGAGTTTGGAGCAATCTATGGATTCATGCCAGCCAAAATCACCATGTTTGATGCCCGAGCAAATGTCACACACGCTCTTCCGTCTGCGCCGAGAAACACAATTCTCTTCTCCCCCAACTCGAAATATGTCATCATTGCCGGGTTCGGTAACTTGCAAGGTACCATGGACATATATGAGCGACAAGGCATGAAGAAAATCACGACGATCGACGCTACGAATACCTCTCACTGCGAATGGTGTCCCGATTCCCGGCATATACTCACTGCCACGACTTCTCCGCGGTTGAGAGTCGACAATGGTATCAAGATCTGGCATTACAAGGGCCAGCTAGTATACAGTGAGGACCATCAAGAACTTTTCTACGCTACGATGAGACCACAGAAGCCAGAAGATTTCCCAGCAAGAACTCCGAGCCCGGGCCCCGAACCTCACTCTTCGGCATCTGGGGCTGTACAAAAGCCAGCTTCAGCACCTAAAGGAGCCTACCGACCCCCTCATGCTCGTGGTAGACCCGAAGTTGCATCGACGAAACACTACTTCCGGGACGCGGAAGATGGGACATCCAACGGAGCAGAAACAGCTCAGCCGTATGTTCCCGGTGCAGCTCCCGCATATGTACCAGGAGCAGCACGGACTGTCCCTGGCGCACCTCCGGGACTCAACGCGACCGCCGGCACATTCAGCAGTGTTCAGATGACCACTAGTGAGCCACTGTCAAAGAATGCATTGAAGAACAAGAAGAAGCGGGAAGCCGCACAGAAGAAGAAGGAAGAGGAGGAGAATGCAGAGTCTACGAATCAGACAAAGTCCGATCCTGATCCGCCGACGCCGGCCGCTAGCACTGTCCCGGTACCTGCTGCTGCCCCCATTGAGGATCGAAAAATTAGAAATCTAGCGAAAAAGTTGAGAGCCATCGAGGAATTACGAATGCGACAAGCGGGCGGAGAGAAACTTGAGGCCACGCAAACTCAGAAGATTGCAGCGTATGATGCTACATTAAAAGAGCTTCAAGCACTCGGATGGAAGGACGAATGAGCGTGGGCGCATACGTAATTTTGCATCAGTCTTGCATCCTCACCCACAAAAAATCATTGCGAAAATGGACGTTTCACGAGATGTTGTTATTTATGAAGAAGGAAAAAACACATGTAATAGCATTGCAAATACCATCCGCTGCTCTTTTACTCCTACACACTACTAAGACAGATTGAACTGTCAAACATCATCCTTGTGAGCTCGGGGTGAGGTACTTGTCGAGCCAAGCAATGGTGGCAGAGGTACATTTCTCCTTTCCTTCCTTTTTCCCATCATTAGTCTATTCTCTTTTTGTTGCCGCCAATGCTTGTGGGAAATAAACTCACTTTGACTTCCTTCTTGCTTAGATCACCACGACAAGCGAATCCGTGGACTTGGTTTGGGTAAATCGTGACTTGACTCGCAATCCCTTTTTGATCCAATACGGATCGACACGTTTCTGCTTGTTTGACACTGAGCTATTTCAAAGGTATGTGAGTATAGTAGTCTCGACAGGGGCGAGTGATGGACGTTACCATAGCGTCTTTATCACCGACTTGAATCGACAATGGTTTCGTGACTTTTTGAATCTCGTTTGGGAGTGACAGGAATGACGGGTGGCACGCGATAGCGCAATCGACTTTCGTAGGTGAATCGGCGTGTGTCAAGAGCACGACGTATCGACCCCCCCAACAAAACTATTTTTCACAAGTCAGCCCAAATCTCCTTGTGCAAAAGTGTGCGTTGACTGTACCCCGACGGCGCCGATTTTGGCGGTTGAGGGCAGGTCCAGTTTCAGGCGGGCGAAAAAAGTGTCGATGATTGGTTTACTAACGGCCTCTCGATGTCGGTAGACCCACGGCCCGAATTGTGCAATGGCACTCGCCGTCTCGGTGACGGCCTTGAAGAATCCTCGCTTCGGTGCCGACTCTGGCGGAATCATCTGGTGCTCAACCTCACTCGGCAACGCATCGCCGGAGAAAAAGTCGGGACAAAGGACGTAGTACCCGGCCCCGGCGTACTCGTCAGCGAGTAATCGCGTATTGGTCAGGTCGTAGCCAAACACGTCCGTAATCATCACGACGACGCGATCGCCCTTTGAGCCAACGACGTAGGTCGGTAACCCAGCCACCAACTCGACCGAACCACGGGGGACTCCCTCATGTATAGTTCCCGTAGTGCAACAATCACCAAGTGTCTCTGACATTCTTCTCTCAACTAGCTATAGTGAGTAGTGAGTGATGTACGTGTGGAGGATGGATGCCAAGCCTTCTTTGTATCATCAACCTCGCGCAAGATAAAAAGTGAATTGAAGGAGCTCTTTCTCTCTCAGGGTTGAATTTCCTTAAGAGTGGGGCACATCATCACCGTCCTTTCTATATCTCTCGTGTCTGTTCGAGACTCTGTCGAGGGAGAAAAAAGAACATGTCGGATCACGATTTGGACGCGCTGGATCCCTTGCCGACAGTTCTCAAGATTATTCAAATTCTACGAACGGCACCGGAGAATACTGCACAGATATCCATCGAATCCACCAAACTCAAAGGTATGATGAAAAGGGCACGCGACCGGGCCGCCCAGATTCAGGATTCTGATGTGAGTGTCCTCCAACAAGAAGAAATCATCAAGGTCTTGCAATCCCGTATAGAAAAGAAATCGTAAGTGTTTACCGGGCGAAATCGACCACCGAAACTTCTTAATACTGTCTAGGCGCATGCTCGCTAGCTTGGGACAGGACGAAAAGACACAAGTCAAAGATGAACAAGGAGATTCCACAATGACGGGATGATGCGCCAACAACCCGAAAAATAGAAAACTCGAGTGGCCGCACGTCACTTCTACACTGCAAGGATAATCGACATTATGAATTACTTATAAGAGATAACGACTCAGCGTGGGCGCGAACGCATGGAATGGCGATGATCGATTCCAATCAGAATTTGTGTATACAAGACCCAGACCAGAATCGCAAGTGCTCCAGCCACGCTCAGACTGATGGTGAACATGAAATCGATGCCGTAGTATTCGAGCGACTGTACAGGATCTCGCGCAGACATCATGAAGACCAGCGCTCCGGCAATCAGGCAAAATGCGACAAGGGCCTCAGTCGGTGGTCTGCGTGGACGCCTGGACCAAGACGACGAGAAGATGAGGATGTATGTAATCAGACGAAAGGCAGAAGCGGTGCAAAAGTAGTAACCCCAGCCTGCATGGACGTCTGACGCAAATTGCGTGTCCTGGGAGTGCTGACTCATGAGCACGCCGGTGAAAAAGACTACCAGTGCGGGCATGACATTATACGTTGTCCTTCTCGAGTGTCCGGTACCGCTCGAGACGAGCTTGCATTCCAGCATCAGCAGATCCTGTATCGCTCGTGATTCGATGAGCAGACCGATGAGACCTGCGCATGCAAACATTGCTGCAATCGACATGTGCTGGATATCTGTATGAGAGATGGGTTCGTCGGAATGCCCGAGTCTTTCGAGAAACAGATTACTGCTGCCATAAATGAAGATTAGGCTGCATTCGATCGTCTCCGGAGATACATGTTTGCCCGTTACATCGTTCCAGGCATGACCGATCGAGGCTAGGCCACCGAGGTACCGGATGAATACCCAGATGCCAAAGAGAAGGAAGATTGACGCCTTGATCCAGTGCGCCAAACCATTAAAGATTTCATGGTTAGTGAAAAGACCACAGTAGGTAGCGATCCCTAGCAAGATCTGGACATAGGCAAGGAACAATACCAGAACTGGCCAAACCGAGCTTAGCACTTGACCGACCTTTGCCATCTTAGTCCGGTCAGTCTCCGTATGCTTCTGTGAGACTTCACCCGCGTGCAAAGCGAGATCATCGAAGGAGTCTTGACGATCGAGCGATCCGCTCTGCTGACGGTACATCGTTTCCGATGATCTCGCAGAGTCATCCTCCTCCTCCTCTTCCTGCAGCCGTGAGGTGCGGGTATCCTGTGCTGCATCTTCCACATCGCACGCCTCTTCCTGATCAAGCGGTATGAAGCGAGCGCGAGATCCCCCGATCGATGAAGATCTCCTTGTGTCTCGTACCGCCTGAGTGAGAAGATGGATGGCATGGGCGCAGATTGCCGCGATCAATACGATGCCAAACTTCCGATGCAGTGCGTTCTCGTAGAGGTTCGGCGTGCGCTTGTTGTGGACAAAGGCGGAGAGGCAGCCAACGAGAACAGATGTGCAACAAGCGAGCGATATGAATAGTCTCCACCTGCTTTTGCGTAACAAAAGTGCTATGCCGTGTCAGTCGCGCCGGGGAAAAAACTGTTCTCTTTGCGTACCGGCAGGTAATAGTACGAAAGTGGCGATACTCATCGTTGCAATATGCACGACGAGCCATGTCCGGGCCTCGGTCTGAAAAGCATACGAAATCGGGGCATCGTCAGTGCTGAAGTTGACCCAAGCCACGAAGTCGGGCAGAGTCGAGTTGGCATGGTCGTGGTTCTGCATCGCTCTCTCGCTCTCTCGCTCTCTCTCTCTCTTCTTTTCTTCCCCGTGATGCGTGAGATGAAGGATGGAATGCTACGTCAACGCCAGTCGCTACAAAGAGAACATGCAGGTCAGGGCAGGGCAAAGCATAAGGGCCGATCCGTGTCCCCCGAGTTCCGCGGCGCACTGACTATTTGGTGAATTCGGACCAAGCGGCCGTTTGCCAGAAAATGCCGTTTACCGAGCAGTAAATCACCAAAAAAAAAAGAATTGCTTGTTTTGAACAATGAATTATTGCATGCGTCCACGCCAATATCGAGCCATCTTGCTTCTCTATATAGCTAGTCTGATTTATCTCTATCACGAACAACTCTGGCCTCGTGTAAAATGCATTCATCTTGCGAAGACATATGATTTGACGCGAGATGCACCAGCGCGTTTCGGCTTTTCTGATGTCTCAGGCGAGTGTTCAGTCTTCCTTGATCGTCCTCCTCCAGATGATCTTAGTGTTTACCGTGCGCATACCGACGCAGCGCTTGACGACATTGTCCCTACTAATTCCTAAGAAACAAATCCCCGCTTCTACCCTCCCCACCCCTCATCTATGGAGCAACATGGGGCCCATGCTTAAGCTCCGGAGTTTATTGTGCCTCTCGATAAGTCGTCGCAAGAGGACTGGTGCTCGTCGATTGGCACTTTGCCGAGTCATCCTAGATTTGCCGGATCCAGCATCACTTTCCTCACGCGGCCAACTCATCAAAGTGTTTCAAGGTGACGCTGGTCCACTCATACCGAGGTACCCAGAGACCAGTGCCTCGCGAGGAGACGTCGGATGTCATGCTAGCACCGAAAGGATCCATCCTAGTCATGAGAAAGTACAAGCACCCCGAGGAGAGAAGTAAAGAGATGATGTCTATGCCCTTGGCGTCAGCACAAGGTGTTTTTTGGTGAAACCATGGCGGGGGTGTGATGAAAGATACCTTCCATCCCGAGCGTTGCGTAGAGACTTTATTTTGGTTCCAAGGAGTGTCCTCGAGCACGGTGCACGATTGTCGACCGTGGTGACAACAAGATGGGTCGAAGCGAGTCCGGGAAAGACAGAGAGCTTAGGGGCTGCACCGCACCTCGATGACGCATGGCCTTGGTTCCCTTTTTGCAGGGCATACACACTTATTTTACCATCACGAGCTCGAGAAGAGGTAGAACGCCGGGGGCTCGGCCACTGTTTGGCCCACCAAAGGCTGAAGAATTTCCAGCCACGCATACTTTACTCGAGCATCTCTCGACTGCCGCTTCTCGTACGTATATGATACCAGTCTCTGACTGGCAAAACTCCCCTTGAGCTGACATCTTCTCGCAAGACTATCCTATCTCACCTGTCTCCGCTCACTGTACGTATAGAAGAGGACTCTGGCCGTGTATCACTCGAGCGTTTCGTGGCGTTGAGGAGATGGCCGACGCTGAGGCTGTGCCATAATGTGGAGAAAGTCGTGTCATTACGCTGAATAGAGCACACGGGAGATAGAAACGGCACCTAGACTTCCACGAGCAGCGTATGGTCCGTGATCGATGTGAAGTATCACCTCCTCTCTGCGCTACTGTCGCTTGTATATGATGTTGCTGACCATTCTAAATTTCGAGCTGCGCCACAGTCACGAGTTCTATACTTACCGCAAAAGTCACGAGGACAAAAAGGATACTGAGTATTGCCCATGTATCGTGCAAGAGAATTGATTGTGCGGTGTTTGTTACAACAAGAACGGGGCAGTGCGCCAAGACGTGGTATTGTAATATACATAGTTTTCTCCAAGTCTACTTGACGGCGAAAAATCGAACGACGCCATTGCAGTATCCCACGAGATCAGACAGACGTTGTCGTTCGTGTTCCTGGACCCTTTGCCACCTGATGAGTGCCAGCTCCAAATCGTCGTTGATGTTCTCCGCGATCATGTCGCCGTGAGCTTTCAAGAAGGATGCCATGTACGCTTGGCATAACTCATAGTCGCGACGCAGCTCTAGCCGTTGCGTCATCGATGCCAAGAACGCGCGGAGCTCGAAAAAGTCCTCTGCTGGAGATAACGAGTGGATCTCGATGTCCAGTTGCGCTGGTCCCAAGGTCTTCAGATACTCTACGAACGGGGCGTAGTCGTTGTCTTCGTGGCCCTGCAGCAGAAGGGAAGAGAATCGAGAGGCGCTCGTGGTATGCAAATCTAAAAACCTCGAGCTCGATGCTGACTGCTCGTCAGATGCATTGGCTGCAGCTAGTCCAGAGCCATTGCGCAGATCTCGTAGCGTGCCAAGATCAAATGGTAATTTCTCAGGTGCTTTCGGAGCTTCTTTCGGTTTGTTCCTTTGTCTGATGACGTCGAGGTTTAGAAGATTCTGCCATTTGCTCTTAGGAACCATCGACATTGTGAGCAATTCCGAGGATATTTGATCCACAGTAGTGAAAGTGTCAAGCAGTACATCGTTTTTGTTCTCATCTGCATCCTCCAAGGCTACCTCTATTATGCCAGCGCCGCCCTCCCCGGACGCGGTAGGCATAGCTGCCTCCTGTATTTCTTCCTCACTGACCTGTCGCGTCGAGATCTGCGTAAACTGTGATTTGTTAGTCCACAAGTGTATACCGACAGAATCGATATGTGTTGTAGCCAAGTATTCGCCGGTGGGACTGAAGGCCAGCGCTGTGCAGACTGAATGCGTACGTATGGCATCAATCGTGTGACCTGTAGGAAGATCCCACGTCCTGATCGTCCCGTCCAATGCGGCCGTGACGAGCCATCGACCATCGTCACTGAATGCGATGGAAGTTATCCTATTTGTATGGCCCCATAATTCTCGGACTAATTTCTTCGTTTCGGTGTCCAGTATCCTGACGCAAAAGTCATCGCAGGACAGAGCTAATAGATCTGATCCGCGGTGATATCTGATTGACGTTATACCTATACTCAGATCGGTCGTGGAAAGTAGTGAACCCTTGTGAAAGTCCCAGAACTTGACTGTCCCATCGAGTGAAGCACTAATCACAATCTTGTTCAAAGAGTCAGAAGTGATCCCTCCGATTGCTCTTACATGCGGTAACGAGTCCTTGTAAACCTTTCTATGTAGACCAGATTGCATGTTGTAACAATCGATCGAGCCTTTAGTACTACCAACGAATCCGAAGTTGCCACATGCTGATATGCTCACCGCGCGGACCGCAGACTTGTCTGATGTTCGTAACAGATGGCTGCCGAGACGTCGCTTCGACCAATTCCAAGATCGAGCAGCACTGTCATCCTTGTGGGCTGTCAGAACATTGTCCCAGTCCTTCTCCCTGGTAGCTTGAGAGGAAAGGGCTATGATTTCGGGCAGTTTCAATTCATCTACCCTGGTTTGAACTTTGTTTGCGATCGATTGCACCGATCCTTGGGAGAGCTCGGCAGTCTGTGCGTCACTATAAATGCTGAAACCCCGAAGCGATCGATCTCGGGAGGCTGATAGTAGGAAGTGCGACGTCTCGCCATAGAATTCGATAGAAGTGGGAGGGGCGTGGTGCCCAGATCTGGATCGGAGAAGTCTAGGTATGCCATCCAAGGAGTCGAAAATCCATTCTCGAACAGCGTTGTCAGAGCCTGAGCTGAGCAATAAGGGTTGACCATTCAGAAACTGCATCGAAGATATGCTTCCCATATGGGCCGAGCGAAGAACATGAGTAATTTTCGACTTTTCCAGATCCCAGAAAGCTACATCTCCTGTGTTGTTTGCAGTCGCCATGATTTGCACGCCATCCGTTCTAAAAGATATCGCATTCACTCTTCCCTCCTGTTTCAGCGTGATCATCTGCTTGTCGGCACGCAGGTGATGCACGATGATCGTGCCATCGAGAAAACCTAGTGCAATAACGTCTATCACCGGAGAGGCAGCCATCACTGTAAGCTGTCCTTCAAATGGTTCGGTTCTATGTATCAAGCTGCCTGTTCTGACGTTCCAGACCTCCAAGCGCCCGTCGGCAGTTCCAATCACGATTTTATTCAGATAGGTTGGAGGATGAAGGATACAGGTGACCTCGGTCTCACCTCGAAGTGGAATTTGAGTATGCAACTCCTGGCTGGAAGAATTGTAAACCAGTAACTGTTGATGTGTCGTCGTCGCACATATATAGTCACCAAACGTGATCAGGTGTAAGATATGTTCGTCCTCGCTCGATCCAAGTCTCCAGACTTCTTTTCCTCGTTTCATCGCAATAATGTAAGGTCCACTAGCTACCAAAACAAGGTCTGACTGGGAGACGACCGCGGATATAGGATATTGTGCTTGCGATCCGACGAAAAGAAGGTTGAGCTTTGCACAGTCGTACGTCTGGATAGCCCTGCCGATACATGTGGTGAGCAGAAACTGCGTGCCGCGAATCTGGATATCAAAAGGAACATGATTAGAGACGTGCCCTATCGATCTGAACGGTGCAAACACTCGTGATCCCGACTTGGTACTGGGGACGATCGCAGATTCTTCGTTCTCTCGCCTCGATCGTTTACGTCGATCTTCTACTTCTACATGGAGAGCTGGCATGAATGCGATTGGCGCCGGCAGACTCGACAAGGTTCTATATCGTCAGTTTGTCGTGGAATTTAGTGGTTTGGGCTTCAGGCACAGCGGCTCTCCCGTCCGAAGATCTCCCGAACTTACTCAGCCCACGAAATTTGGGTCTGAATTCTATGGTAATCGAAGCTTACCCGGCAGTGCGTTGCTTCGTGCCCGTATGAGGCTCTGTAGACGCTGTATAGAATTTGCTCGTCGCCCTTCGAGGCAGTACTCGGCTCCTGCAGGTGAGGTCAGCAAATGGGCAAGACCACCACCCTCGAAGTGGGCTCGTCCAGACAGCATACCTCCACCCGAACACAGGCGGTCTTCACACGAAACGTCAAGGGGAAATAGCATGACAGTGCCCGCCCCTGCCGTACAACGTCAGAGGGAAGATCAAAGACAGGATGAGGCTTGGCCTGCCGAGACTTTGACCAGCGAGACATCTGGTAATTCGACAACCTCCGCGGATGAGCCGCGGAGGCATCGTACGTACGAAGAAGTACGAGAAGACCTGCGCCTTAGGAAACAAGCTCGAGAGGAGAAGGAAGCGTCTCAGCGTTTAGCATCTTCGAATGGTGCCAAAACTCGCTTTTCGAATTCTCCCACTACGCCATCGCTAGACTCTGAGCCAAGTCGCTGGGCTTTGAAAAAGCTACAGGATAAAGCCAGGATGGAGCGTCAAGCTCAGGTCACATCTGCCTCACAGGTGGCTGCCGTCAAAAAGAGGAAGCCAAAATCAGCTCATCTTCAGGAGGTGAAAAGTCAGCTGTATATTCCGCAGTCAATATCTGTCGTGAATTTGTCCAAGCTACTGAACGTGCGCCTCGAGCGTCTGCAACACATCATGGTGGAATCAGGCTTCGAAAATAATGCTCACGACTACGTACTGACTGCTGATGTTGCCACTCTGTTGGCAGAGGAGTTCAATTTCAAGGTCATAGTAGACGACACTTCCTCCTTTGATCTCTATGCACAGCCGATGCCTACAGATACGAGTACTCTGCCTATGAGACCGCCTTTCGTGACAATTATGGGTCACGTCGACCATGGAAAGACGACCCTTCTCGATACACTACGCAAGTCGTCTGTTGCAGCAAAGGAGGCCGGTGGAATCACACAGCATATTGGTGCGTTCTCCGTGAAGCTTCCTGGCGGTAAGCAAATTACTTTCCTCGATACCCCTGGCCATGCCGCTTTTGAGTCAATGCGCCAAAGGGGTGCCAGTGTGACCGATATAGTGGTCTTAGTCGTGGCCGCGGACGATTCTGTGATGCCTCAGACGAAGGAAGCAATAAAGCATGCTCTCAACGCTAAAGTGAATATGATCGTTGCTATCAATAAGACGGACAAGCCGGGAGTCGATGTCGAAAAAGTGAAACGAGATCTTATGGCCCATGGTGTCGAAGTCGAAGACTTTGGAGGCGATATTCAATCTGTCGCAGTCAGTGGATTGACAGGCAAGGGTCTTGACAATCTTGAGAGTGCCATTGTATCCTTAGCAGAGATCCTCGACATTCGAGCGGAAGCTGTAGGTATACCTGAAGGATGGGTCATTGAATCATCTGTCAAGAAAGGTCGAGGTAATGTTGCCTCGATGATTGTGAAGCGAGGTACTATCAAGACGGGTACGTTCATCGTTGCTGGAAAAACGTGGTGTAAAGTCCGAGCCATGACTGATGAGGCCGGCAAAACGTTGAGGACCGCCGGTCCTGGAACTCCTGTGGAAGTTACTGGATGGTCGGTCTTGCCAGTCGCCGGTGATGAGGTACTTGGTGCATCTTCAGAGAAGGAAGCGAAGCAGGTCGTCTCGAATAGGATTCTCAGGGCAGAACAGATTCAGCAGCTTTCCGATATAGAGGCCATAAACGAAAAGCGGCTCAAGGAAAGAGAAGATGCTTTGAAGGCTGCTGCCGTCGACAATGCCGAGACCACGAACGTCAGCTCGGAAAGTCAATCGAGGACGATAGAGGTGCCGTTCATCGTAAAGGGAGATGTCAGTGGCTCCGTCGAGGCTGTCATGGACTCGATCGTCGGCATTGGAAACGACGAGGTCCGTACGAAATTGATTGACAGCGGAGTTGGTGAAGTTAGCGAGAGTGATGTGCTCAGAGCTGCAGCATCAAGTGGCAAGATTGTCGCTTTTAATGTGCCGATCGATAACAAGGCTAAAGCGACGGCAGCTCGAGAAGGAATTCAGATATTATCACACAACATCATCTACCGTCTCATCGACGATGTACGCGACACCCTCGCTGGATTTCTCGAACCTATTCGTCAACAGAAAGTGCTCGGTGAAGCCGAGATTCTGAAAATTTTCAGTATCAATACTAAAGGTCGAGAGTCCAAGAATATAGCAGGATGTAGAGTTACGAACGGAACCATCAATCGTGCAGAACAAATTCGAATCTCGCGAAAGAAAGAGGTCGTCTATGAAGGGAAATTGGCCGTCTTCAAGCAAGTCAAGCAGGATATCCAGACCCTCGGCAAAGGGAACGATTGTGGCATGGAGTTTGAATCGTTCCAGGACTTCCAGGAGGGCGATACCATTCAGTGCTTCACGACCGAGGAAATCAAAAGGACATTGTGATCGTCACAAGGCGATTTGACTTATAAAAGACCAGAAAATATCGAATGATCTTGCTCTAGGATACCATCATCATCTTCACTCCTTGGCTCCTCCTTTACCACTTCGGTCCCGCCAAGTTGATTGTGTGCCTTCATAGAGCGATATCTGGTCTTGGCACATACGCTGGTGCAGCAGGTTCCAGGTTTGCCTCAATGTCCTCTTCGGCTTCCGACTGTTTCAAGGCTTCATACTCTACGCGTGCAGTGATATGGGTGTATAGAAAAGTTCCGATATACCATAGTGCAAACAAGATGAGGGATGCAATGAGCGAAATGATGGCGAATCCAGTGAACGCCTCGACGACTGAAAAGTCTGCAAAAGTTTTGCCTGCCGTGGTGGAAGTAGCGGCCTGTTGAACCATTTCTGCCGCCTTTTTAGGGTCGATACCCAGACCGGTGTCATTTGCTACGTTCGCTGCTGCTGCTGCCGCCGCCGACGACGCAGCAGCAGCAGCAGTGATGGCTGAATCGACTGCTTTATTGGCGACTTCTGCAGCTTGATCAGTCACTTGTTTCATCTCCTTTGCTCGTTGAATAGCAGTCTTCATGGCGAGTGCTAGTGTCTGTGGCGTGAACGGGCGTCCACAGTGATGAACAATCTTGATGACAGTCTCCCTGACAATCATCTTTGCGTGATTTGCGAAATGGATGATGCGTGTATGAACGATCGTTTGAGTCGTGTACATGGTCGGCATCGCGCCCGTCAAGGACAAGATGCTTGCGAGTACCAAGAAACTCAAAGTCGACCACATACCTTGTTACTCAATTGTGAGTATGATCGTCAAAGCGTAAGATGAGGGAGAAGAGAGAAACGAGGGGAACATGCCTGGTTTCAGCAACCCCTCCTCAAGGGAAAAAAGGGGGGGGGGGGATGGTGTTGATACTTGATCAGGTTTCATATTGATTCAAGTCTTCATTTCATTTACTTGTCTTCTCAAAGTCCGGGATTTCTGAGAAGCAGGTTTGGTAAATTGCAAGCGCTGAGCCTTGGTACATCACTAGTCACTTGACCAAAAACAGTCGCCGTTTGTGCATGCAAAGGATGGGAAAATTCTTTGCGATGTCGAGATATTTCAAAAAGTTATATACCACTAACCTTTTTTTTTTTTTTTTAATACTAAATACTGCCGCTACTGGTACCCTCGCCATTGCTGATTGCCATTGGCGGTATACCCGTTACTATTGTATCCATTACTTGCGTATCCCGATGATTGGTAGCGACTATATGGATCTTGCTGTTGTTGCGTCTGTGAATGAGGACCAGGTGGAGGTGCCCCGTATCCACCGACCGGTGGGAACCCAGGGATCGGCACCGGTCTTCCATTTTGTAATGGCGGCGGAGCACCGAAATATGTATGCTGACCAGTCGGCGGCGGCGGCGGGGCAACATTACCGTACCCTGAACCATATGGTTGTGGTTGTCCATAAGATTGCTGGGGCTGGTTCGCCTGCTGCCATGGTGGTACGGGAGGTCCATTGTTGCTACTTCTTGGCGCAGTGCGATTCTGGCTTGGGTCCTGTACGTCGCGGGATCTATTATTGTTGCCATAACGATCATTGTTACGAGGACCACCATAGGCGTTATTCGTATTGTAGCGCACCCCATCTAGATCTCTCCTGTCTAAAGTTCTAGGAGGGGGCCGTAAACCTTTCAGAAGCATACTTTTATGTACAAATTTGGATTTTGGAATGATGTATCTCAAGGCCACCGAAGTGTCCATGTCGATATCGGGGAAAACGTCCTTGGATTGGAGAGGGAAGGGAATCGAAGAGTTTGGTGTATACGCAGGGTCTTTCTGAATGTACCCTCCAAGACCCCCGGAAGTGGTCATATCGAGCGAAGCTTTGTCCTTTGAAGCTTTCTTTGAATAAAGTTTATGTATAACGTGGTCATATAACGGAGTGTTTTGTTCTGAGAATATCAGTTGATCGTGACCTCTAGCGTTTCTCTTGGACTCGTCTGGAGTCAGTAACTTGTATCCCTTTGCACATGCCTCAAGCAGGCGTGTCTGGTCAATGAAGGGGAGCAGAACCACACCTTGCCAAGCGAACTTTTTCCCGTTGAGATCGACAGGGAAGTCAAGAGGGTAGAAGTCTGTGATTCCATATTCTTCGTCAGTCATGAGTTTTCTCAGTGGCTCGGGCAGGACGTGATTGGATGCCACAGGCATGACGCCAAGCAACTGTTCGTACGGTCTTGCAGGTTCACCTTTGACAAATGAAATGTCAAGAGACGAAATTTTGTCGAAATCAGAAGCAAAGGGAGCATAATGGTGTGGATAGAACCAGGTCCACGAATGACATCCCTGGTAGTAGTAGAGTAATACCCAAGCCAATCCTTCCACGTAGTCTCGAGCTATAGATCGACGGAAGTCGACATCATCTGGATCGCACTTGAATTTCTGTACGTAGTATCGCTCCTTGTAGCCTTCTTCCCAAAGGCGTACAGTGTCGACAACTTCCGGTTCTGCAGGTGGCGCAAGTCCATCACTGCTGAATTCCCCGAAGGCACGTTTCTTGCCAGACGCCGTGTCCTCGGGTACAGTGGTCTCATCCGTTGGTACGGGAGTCTTGTTGCCGGGAGTCTGAGGATCATCCTTCGGCTTCATAAGCTCTGCTTTGAGCTTTGCAGCCGCAGACATATTCGCCTCTAGTGCGTCGCCAGTCCTCAGTGCCTTTCGATTCGCAACGATATCTTTATTGCTCATAGCCGAGCCATTGATAGTCTGGTTAAGGTCATGAAAGTCAGGCACTGCTTTGGCGCCACCTTTCTTTGCCGGTGTTGCTGCAGGGACAGGAGCCTTTTCGATCACGGCTGCAGTAGTTGGAGCTGGTACAACAGATACATTGTCAGCAGAGGCCAGATCATAGCTTTGGCGAGATTTCTTTGCGGCCTTATTATCCTTTCTGGACTGAGCTCGATCCCTCTCTCTCTGCTCGTTTCGCTCCTCTGTCTGCTTTCGACGACGGAAGATTTCTTCTTCTTGTTCAGCAAGACCATCCAGCATGAACTGTGCTCTTTGCAAGTCCATTGAGCCGTCGCAGGTGATGTAACCACCCTGAACGTCTAGATTCTTCTTCCAAAGCGCTACTAATGCATCAATGGCTCCCTCTCTGATGTCCAAGCTTGGAAGATGGGGTAAGAAATCGTTTCCGACAAAGAAAATGATGAAGACCCAGTCATCGATCGCCCGCTCGAGATCGAAAGGTACGACTTGTCCAGGGATATGTAATTCGACTTCGAGGTATTCCCGCAAGATCGCTACGTTCAACCAAATAAAGGGCTTGAGAGGCGCATTCTTGTCCGGCTTCTTCTTCTCCATCACGGTCGTGCATTCGACAGCAATGTGACCCTTCTCGCCACAATTCCTGCATCCACCGCTATTTTGCTGAAAGAAGACGTCTTCCCGAAGGACTCTGAAGTACGGTTCATGAGTAGCAAGTCCAAGCATGATCAGATCAGCGTCGAGTCCATATATTACGTGTCGCGTATTGGGATCATGTCGGGGATCGACACGCTGAGACCTGACAAATTCCATAATCTTATGCTCGCCCTCTCCCGGAACGGAAGCGTCGGAAATGATGACCTTGATGTTCTTCCAACCAGGATCGGTGTTTAGCTTATATTGAACCCAGTAGCGCAAAGAGGCGGCAAGGATATCCATGAAAGGAGTTCCTGGTGTGATCACATTCGAGTCCCAAGGCTTCTCATCCTCGTCAGGCGCAGGTCCCCCGGCAGTAAGAATCTCCGCGATTGCCTCTTCCCTCTTTTTCTCCTTTTCTTCGGCTTCTTGAGCAGATCTGAATCGTCGGGAACGCTGTTGGTTCATTTTCGCGCGCGGTGCCACACCATCGACGGCAATCATCAGCAGTTTCCTAGGTCTGACCATGGCCATGATGCGGTCCGTATAACGAAATACTTCCATCATGATCTCATCCTCGTTTCGAGGCGGCGGCCTATCCTCCGGGTGCGAACAAGGATGTACGATACCGTTCATATCCAGATAGAGATTGTCAAACTCCTCGCCATTCGGATTGGGTCCCGTAATGTCCACCGCGATATCGTCGTCATTGGAATCTTTCGTCGGCGACTCTAACACGGGCGAAACAATCTTCGGGTACTTGCGAGACAAAAACCTGAAAAGAGCTGGAACACCCATACTTCGCGAGGCAGTGCTACCAAGCTGAAGTCTCTAGCCCAGGTCTCCGAACGTCACCAGAGTCGCCGTGCCTGTCTCGACTAGAAGCAGTAGCGTAAGCCGACGTCGAGCGAAAGCGCGCGCGGACAACGACAAAGTTGTGGCTGCTGCCGGGAGAACGGCCCGAGATTAAGGGACAGCGCCCGGCGATCATGATCGATCACTGCAATTGATCAGTCAACGCTTCAACTTAAGCTCTGGCTTCTTGCTATATCTGGTGCCTGGTAGTAGCTAGTTCGAGCTTATCCAGGTAGTCTCCCACGATCGCGTTGACCTCATCCTTCCTCTCCACCAAGCCCCAGTGCCCACTGTCTACACTGGCCCTGGTCAATTTTGGGATCTTCTCTTCCATCCCTTTACTCATCTCTGGCTTCAGGACTGGATCGAGGTTGGTTGCGATGAACAGCACCGGCATGTCCAGTTTTCCATCAGAATCCTTGAAATCCCCCACATCGTTGTCAAAATTTAATTTCCGAGTGCGGTACCAATTAGTATTGGGCTGCAATCCGACCTGCTCGTACTGATTGGCATAGAATTCTACCTCTGCTTTCGAAATCATGGGTGTGTCTGGAATTCCCGAGTGAGTCGCTATGTCTTCAAAATCTAATTTCATTCCTTTACCAGCAACGAACAGGGCATTGACTCTCTCATCAGCACTAGCTACGGCCTCATGAAATAGACTTACAGAACTTGCGGAAATCCTCTTTGGTGCTGAAATCCTTCATAGGCTGATCACTGGCTAAATAGACTTGGTACCTGAACTGTCGGAGTAGTTTCGCTTGTCCTTCCAAAGAGAGGTATTTGCCTTTTGCTGGTGCAAAGTAGGGAGTAGATATGGCAATCACGGCGCGCACCAGAGATGGATAATAGTTTGCCATGCGGTAGACGACCGCACCACCCCAATCGTGTCCCCAGAAGACTGCTGTCTTTACCTGTTCATGATCCAACAAGGTCGCGAGGTCTGCACAGACACTCTTGATTGTATACTTCTCGAGACTTGCCGGCGACTCTGTGCCAGCTCCGAATCCGACCTGCGAAATACAGAGGACTCGGTAACCGCGAGAAGAGAGAAACGGAATCTGGTATCGCCAACCGAACCAGGAATCAGGCCATCCATGAACTAATACGATTGTACCCTTCTGTTTTCCAATGGCTGCTTGGTCGATGTAGAAATACTTGGTGCCATTGAGAGTAGTAATCTTTGAGGGAAAGGTGGGAAAACGCGTCATCAGGGTAGAGATGAGGAGCTACTAATTTGGGCTCATACCACAATCCGTGAGACGAGTCGTTGGTCGTCAAGGGTTATCCTCTGCATACTTATGATCGGCGCCACCAGTGACATCTGTTGCGGGGTAAACTCTTGGACCGAGACTTATGCATGCAGCCACTTCAGTCTTCACACAATCATGCTCAGAGCTCGACAGACTTGATAAAAGCATAGACGATATTAGGGAATTAGTGCATCTCGCTTGATGGTTTCCTGAAGCAGCAGTTGCTACATATAATTTACAATTCTTGATTTGGAAGAAAGATCATCTAAACTCGTCGCTCGGCGTCTGTCGCAATAGATGTGTCTCGCGAGGCCAGCATCTACAACTTGGTCCCAGTACAAGTCTTTTGCTTTTGAGGAGCGGGTGGTCCAATGTACCACGGGGTCACCCAATCTTTCTATGTACACTTATTGATTGCACTTGGCAGCTCATCTCCCCCCGAAGCGAAGCAGCATCTGTGCCGTGGGCTACACTCGCGATAGTGATAGTGTCTGCTGTTGTTGCGAAACAAAAATCACATGCTCTCTTTGAATGCAGATTTGCGCGTGGGGTCATCTACTCTCGACGAGCCGGACCCGAAAGGATTCGACGAAGTCTCCCCACCCTCCATTAGTGCGTCGTACCTATCATCCAATTCCTCGTGCGATAATGTGTCCTGCTTCGAGGTGTTGCCGTGCATACGAACGGAGTCGTAGCCCATTTCTTCGTCAACATGCGAATCCCATGCTTCATCAACGCTAACATGTCAGCGACGGACTCACAGGACCCTATCTTGACCTCATACTCCAAAGCTGCAAATCGCGTGCCTGTCTCTCTCTCAGAGGAGCCTCCGAATATGCCTTTGAACGATGTCGGGAAGATTGATGAAGTTGAACCTCCGCTCCTCCGCTGTTGCAGCAAGGAGTATCCGAAAAAGCCAACTCCAGCTAGAACGATAGCAACTATAACCACAACCACAACTACTGTAATGACTCCCATTGTACTCGCTGTTGACGCGCTGTCTGCAGTATTTTGAATAGCACAAATGGAGAGGCTTGGCTGTCACTGACGGCCAAGCAATCAGATGAGGAGCTCTTCTAGACTGTGCTCCACTTTGATATTCTGTCCCACATCGATGCAGGCTCTATACACACACTTCTAATCTAGGTTTGTGTTGGAAGCATTTGATGTCTCATCGAGATGCGTACATGCCATCGAAGTATGGGAGATTGTCTCAATCGTCCATATTCAGATCCTGATCCAATCATGCCATTCGAAGTGCTTTCATATATCCATATGCAGCAAAATTGATGCCTCAGCACTGTCACCAGCTGTCGCATCTCATTGATGGACGAAATATAGCTTGTCTTTCGCATATACATGAGACTCGAATTTGAAAGGAAGTTACTTGCGAAGAGTGCCCTCAATGCCTTCAAAACGAGTGCTCACTAGATTCGCAATCGCGCTAGAACTGAGCCAGGCCAAAGCGGTATTTCATCTCGTCGACTCTCAACGAGCCACTGCACTTTTACAGTAGCGATCATAAATCTATTTCTTTCCCAACGACTTTTGTAACCACTTCGGTATCTTCTTGACGTTGCTTCCGGCAGTAGCAGAAGCTGTAGTTGACTTGCCATCCTCAATTTTGTTTACAGGGTCATCCGGTAACGCCTGTCGGTCATTTTGTGCCACCACTTCGCCAACATCTTTGCCTCTTTTCCTGAATTCGTCCTTGACAGAGACGTCTCCAATGACTTGAACCGCTACGTTTCCATTAAAATGGAGGTCCTTCCAAAGCTCATCAGAATTCTCGGGGATTTGTTTCCGATCTCCGAGAATCTCGAATTTGAATACGGCCTTCACGTCAGTGATCATGGTTCTGGCGAAATCATATAAAGCGGATGCTGGCTCTGTCGTATCGAACGTGCTGATTGCTTGAGTTCCGTCAGGAAATCTAAATTTCACACGGCAGTGGTCAGGCTTGGAGAGCAATCTTTTCTTCATAGCTGCCTGATCCTTGAGTTTCTTGGTTAACAATGGACCCGAAGTCGAACTCTTGCCAGCCAGCGAAGCTTGATAGGCTCTGGCCTGCTCGACCGACATTTTCGTGTCTTCAGATTCTCTAGTGGAACTATGATGAGGCTTCGCCGAGCTCGACGGTATCAGGATTTCTACATCACGAGCGCTCATGACAGATGTCGGCAGAGATGCTGACAGGCGTTGAAGCGAAATCGTAAGATCTTAGAATGTGCAGCTTTGTGGAGCGTTGTGAGCGTTGTTTGGGATCGATAATGAACGCGTAAGAGGATCAAATTGAATTTGGCGCATCGACGCATGATTCCGACGGCTACGACATTGTGGAGCCAAGCAACACATGCGGAGCAAGTACAACAAAGATTGGACCAATGCCCTTCATCACTCATTGCAGCACTCGACGATGTCTTCAGTATAATCACATTATACTTCCATGGCTGCCCTTGACGGGCTGCATGCTGAGTGATTAAAGAGGGCTTTGCTAATGTACTTGATATGATATGTGCCAATGTTTTGTAAACTTCGGTCGACATGCGGATCTGGCTACATAATCTGCCGTCTTGAGAGCGGATTGCCGATTGTGATCTTTTTCGTTGATGTCGCCCGACTTAAGACAAAGTAGTTGTTAGGCTCGAAAAAACTAAGTCGTTGTCCTCAATCTTATCGTCAAAATACAACGTTGGAGGCCTCTTTTGAACCTAGCCCACAACCCGAGCAGACAGCGAGCTGCGACATCGGAACTTCGTATTGCTGTGTGCCCTTTTGTTCGTCTCTAGGCAATTGAGGGTGTCACACTGACTTGTGCCATCATTCCTCAGAACCGAATAAATCAGTCGAGGAACTTCCTGGATTTGCTCATATAGCTAAGGCTAAGCGGAGGGATAGCTCAAAACTCCTCGGCGCCTGTATCGTAGTCATCTCCAGTCTCAGAGCTCTCTGAATCGCTTTCAGCCTCTGAGTCTCCGTCGTCAGTCTGTTGATCTTGCTGCTGCTTTGAATGAGTTAGCAACACCCGGGAAGATTGGCCCGGACTATCGGCAACTTCGAACCAAGGTCTCGCATTCAAGACTTTTATGCCACAGCGAAGACAATTCCAACCTTCTCCCTCGCAAAGGCTAATCTGAGACATGATACAGCCGTAACAGAAAATGTCGCCACAATCAGCTACGTACGGATTGACGCAATCGGCCGCCTCTACACCTTCACTATAGCATATAGCGCATATCTTCCTGGGTAAGAAGGCGAGCTTCTGCGATTCCGGTTGAGGCAGATAACTTGTTAATTTTCGACGAATTCGAGGAAGATTGACCAACGGTAGGAAGACCAGGAGAAATTCAGTAAATTGAGACCATATCAATTGACGATTCAGAAATTCGAATGAAACAGCTCGATAAGCAGAACTGATCGGACGCAACTGTACTCCAAGGATACGGTGCAGGACAGTGTCGTATCGCGAGCCCGCGATATAGCTGATGAAATTCGCCAACGCCAGGACTTCATACACGCCTACAGCATATGCGACGATCTGTCGCCAGCGACCTTGTAGCTCGCCTCCAATTTTCTCCTGGATAAGAGGGCCGAGCACACTGACTAGACCGAGTGTGATCTTCTTGGACTTGGTGAGGTTGAGATAGCGGAGCGACTGTAACTGCGAACCGTATGTATTTTCATGGTCCCATATACCTATCTTCCAGATGACGGCGCGCAAAAGCGTCTTCGACACGGTGGTCACCGTATCCGTAGTCCTGTAGAGAGACAAGGCAGAGTCTATGTTCGCACTGAGCAAGGTGAGCAGCTCAGCATCGAGAAGATGCGAGTCGAGCTGAGAGACCCGCATTTCAGTAGCAAGTGAAGCCCGGCGGTCGCTCCAGCGTCCACAATATTATAATGAAACTGGCCCCGCTTGTATATGCCTACAACCAGCCTCAGACAGTAACCTCCACCCACGATGTCCACCTCACTGCCGGAGTCCCCGTACTGGTGCAGGACCGCGAAGTCACGCGTGTACGTTGGTTGGTTCTGCTGGCTTCCTGGCTGCGGGGTGGCTCAGATGGGAGCCGCCGCCCCGCCGCACAAGACTGGCAGCTCCGCGCTGGATCTGTGTGTTCCACCTTGTATGGAACTGGCAGGCGGTACTGAGACAGACTGGGTACTGCATGGATCAGCAGCATGACATGAGGTCGCCCGTCGAAGCAGCGCCGTGCGACTGTCCCATGGGCCATGGACCATGTCCCAACGCTGTTGATGGCTGCGGTTCTTGCTGCCACCCTTATCGATAGCGACGCTCCCTCTCAATCTTTTCCCAGCCATTTGGCCCGCCGAGCGACAAGGCTCAACTCTCTTTTGAGAAATACACTGCATCGTCCTCTTCTCCCCTCCCCTCAGTCCCCCTGCTTCCTTAGATGCGTACGGCTGTGCTCAGGTCTCTACGCTCTTTCAGGCCCGCGGGTCAATTATATACCTCGAAGTGAGTCGGGAGCGTCTCCAGTCCGCCTGCTGCTGACTGCGGTCTAGGAATGTCGTCTCACGCTTCGAGTCGCTCGCTCCACAGTTCCTGAGTCTCGCCCGGACTTATGCTTCGAAATGTGAGGATTGGGTTTCTACAATGCACAGAGCATGGGCTTACGTAAATAGCGTTCCCCGAGCACACGGTCGTCGATATGCCTGCTTTGTCTCCGACGATGACACAGGGAAACATTGGCTCTTGGCAGAAGAATGCCGGAGACGCGATCGCTCCTGGTGACGTCCTTGTCGAGATTGAGACGGATAAGGCACAGATGGACTTTGAGTTCCAGGAAGAGGGATTTATCGCCAAAGTACTCCTCGAGTCAGGCTCGAAAGATGTGCCTGTCGGATCACCTATCGCCGTTCTCGTCGAGAACGAAGACGACGTAGCCGCCTTTGCAGACTTCACGGTCGCCGATGCTGGCGGTGACAAAGGCGCGGCAAAGGCTGACATCGAGCCAAAGGAGCCATCTGAGAGCGAGAAGCCACAAGAGAAGCAGGAAAAGTCGACGGAGTCGACACCCCCAACTGCTGCGAAGGAGGAGTCCAAATCAGCAAAATCGGAATCTGCGACGGATGATAAGCCAGCATACTCTGGAGGTAGAATATTCGCTTCTCCAGTCGCTCGACGCATGGCGGAGGAAAAGGGCATCGCCTTACGCGACGTCAAGGGGACAGGCCCAGAGGGTCGCATCGTCAAGGCCGACATTGAGAACTACAAGCCATCTGCAGCTGCACCATCGAAGTCGACATCAGCTCCTGCCGACAAGCCTGCCGTCATCGCACAGACCGGTGCGCCTGCTGAGGCCTCATACACCGATATTCCCCTGACTGGTATGCGAAAGACAATCGCCGCTCGTCTTGCGGAGTCCAAGCAGAACAGCCCACACTACTACCTCACCGTCTCGATCAACATGGACAAGACTCTGAAGCTCAGAGAGGCCCTCAACGCGAAGGCTGACGGTAGGTACAAGCTGTCGGTCAATGACTTCATCGTCAAGTCAGCTGCGCAGGCTCTCAAGGAAGTCCCCGAGGCCAATTCCGCCTGGTACGGTGACTTCATCCGACAGAACCACAATGCGGACATTTGTGTTGCTGTCGCTACACCCAACGGTCTCATCACTCCGATTGTCAAGAATGCTCAGGCTATCGGTCTCTCAACGATCTCCAACAAGACGAAGGAGTTGGCCAAGAAGGCCCGAGATGGCAAGCTGAAGCCGGACGAGTACCAGGGCGGAACCTTCACGATCTCGAACCTTGGAATGTTTGGCATCGAGAACTTTACAGCTATCATCAACCCACCTCAAGCCTGTATCCTCGCTGTAGGTGAGACTTCTGATGTTTTGGCGCTGGACCCGACGAGCGAGAAGGGTTTCAAGAGCACCAAGGTCATGAAGGTCACCTTGAGCAGTGATCACAGAGTAGTCGATGGTGCGGTGGGAGCCAAATGGACCAGTGCGTTCAAGAGGATCATGGAGAACCCACTCGAGTTGTTGTTGTAATTGATCATATCATAAAATAGAGACACAAGCTTGAATATTCTTTCCCCTTTTATTTTACACCAATTTTCGGTGGCAGCTTGACATACTGGTACAAGACTTGGCTAGTGTTGGTGATTGTAACACGTGTTACAAGAGTCTTGGCGCAAGCTGGTACGCGCTTAATTCTTGACCATTGGCACTACCGCGCTTCAGCATATCTAACAAATCCTCTTGTTTTGGAAGGCAGGCTCGAGGCAAGAAAGGTCTTGCATGAGACGGCCTTTTGGACTTTTGACACCACTTTTGTCAAGATGAACGTCTTGAGAGGGATGAGGATGAGGGTCAAGGTGAGTGGGAATTCGGTACGGACGGCAAGTAGTTTCTTCATCCTGGGCGTCATCAACAACGTGTTGTACGTGATGATTTTATCGGCGGCTTTAGACTTGGTTGGTGCGACGACACCGAAATCGGTCGTCTTGTTGGCGAATATCCTTCCGTCCGTGCTGGTCAAGTTGAGTGCGCCGTACTTGTTTGAGTACGTCCCGCACTACCTGCGCGTCTTGCTCGTCGTCGTGACGAATTTCATGGGCATGGTGGTGATTGGTCACTCGACGAGTAGTGGATTGGGTGCTCGCTTGAGTGGTGTTGCGATGGCGAGTGCGGCCGCTGGAGCTGGTGAAATCACGTTTCTGCAAATCTCATACTGGTACCCACCCGCATCAATCTCACTTGCTCCCTGGGCGTCCGGGACGGGCGGAGCAGGTGTAGTCGGTGGGTTCCTCTACGTCGCAGCGACGAATTGGTTGAGAATTAGTCCGCAAAATACGCTGCTCGCGAGTGCGAGCTTGCCCCTCATCACGGCCCTCACCTACTTTATCCTCTTGCCAACCCCCAGCAAAACTTTTGTTGGAAAGCGAGGGGAGAGACAATATTCTGCCATTCCAGATCAAGAAGAAGAATTACTTGCCGCACCACCGAGATTGGGACAACAAGCTTCGAGGACGACGACGTCACTCAGAGAGAAATTGAATGTCGCAAAACCGCTGATCGTGCCATACATGATTCCATTATTCCTCGTTTACTTTGCGGAATATTCAATCAATCAAGGACTCTCTCCGACACTGCTGTTTGATCTCGCAGATATGCCATTCAAGAAATACAGAGACGTTTATCCTACCTATGCGACCATCTACCAAGTCGGCGTCTTTATCAGTCGATCATCAAGTCTCATCTTCCGATTACGCAGGCTTTATATTCCGGCAATCAGCCAGTGCCTATTACTCGTCTTGATGCTCATTCAAGCAATTTGGATGCCCATCAATTCTATCTATCTCGTCTTTATGCTCATTTTTATCGAAGGTATTTTTGGTGGATTGGTCTACGTCAATGCCTTTCACAACGTTTCCGAATCGACCGACATTCCTGATGCAGACAAGGAGTTCTCCATCGGTGTCATTGGCGTAGCAGACTCTTTCGGAATCTTGGCTGCTGCGTTATGGAGCCTCTGGCTGGAACCGACAGTTTGCCAATACCAAGTGTCACACGGTCGTCCCTGGTGTCGATTGGAATGAATTATCAATCTCTCAGTCCTTTGCAATCTGTACCACACCCTCATCCGCCAGTTCTTGAATCTGATCCAATTCATATCCTAATTCCGCCAATACCTCGCTCGAATGCTCGCCAATGCCAGGTGGCGGCCGTTTGATGGATGGTTTGGTATGCGAATACTTCACTGGAATACCAGCAACTCTCAACTGCCCGGACTTGGAAGCCTTGGTAGAAAGCGTCTCTATCATCTTTAAGGGCTCCACCTGTGGATGCGCAAAGGCTCGCTCTAATGTATTGACGGGACCGAATGGCAATCCGGTCTCCTCCAAAACTTTACACCATTCCGCTACGGTACGCTTGCAGAATTCCGAATTCAAGATATCCTCTACCTCGGCCCTATGCGCGACGCGATCAGAATTTGTCTGAAACCTGGGATCTTGAATGTACTCTTCATGGCCAAGGACAGTCATGAGAATGCTCCATTGTCGATTACTCGTTGCTCCGACGACAATCATGGCATCAGAGCAGGTAAACGTATCGTATGGGACAATCGTAGGATGTCCGCAGCCGAAACGACTTGCTTCACGATTCAAGTTCAGGTAACTACTGCCCAAGTTGACCATGAGACTAAGTCCGGTCTCCAACAAGGACGCGTCTATTTTTTGACCGACGTGCGTAAACTGGCGAGCGTAGAGGGCAGAGGTGATGGCACCGTAAGAGTACAGACCTGTACATAGATCAATCAATGCGACGCCAGGTTTGACTGGTTTCCCATCCTTCTCTCCCGTGATGTGCAACATGCCACTTTCAGCAGCCGCAATGACATCGTAGCCCGCTCGCTTCGCATACGGCCCCTTATTGCCGTACCCGGAAATACTCGCGTGGATGATTCGGGGATTGATGGCGGACAAGACAGAATACCCTATACCCAACTGATCGAGTTTCCCGGGCAAGTAATTATCAACGACGACATCACTGATTTTGGCCAATTGTTTGATTATCTCGACGCCCTTTTCCGATTTGAGGTTGACTGCGAGTGAGCGTTTCGATCGATTACAAGACGCGAAGTACAGACTTGTCTCTGCTTGTGGGTTCCACATTTCAGTCTGTTCAGTCGCATCTTTCCAATGTCTCGTGTCGTCTCCGATCATGGGAATCTCAATCTTGACGACATCAGCACCGGCGTCTGCCAACATCTGTGTGCAGAATGGACCTGCGAGAACACGAGTCAGGTCCAGCACCTTGATGCCGGCCAAAGGACCCTTCGTCTCGAAATCCGCGGAACTTGGTGATGCAGTTCCCGCCGCCTTTGTCGTGAGAGAACGACATGAGCGAGGCACAGTACGCAGCGAACGAGCCAGAGTCATTGCTAGAGAGAGAGAGAGAGATATGAGGCCTGGAAGTGCTCGGTGGATATGCGAAAGTGGAGAAAACCGGGGGCGCCGCAGTGATCGGCAATCACCGAGGGCAATTCTCATGTGCAAGGTTGGTGTGAAATTCGACTGGACTCACAAAGGGAAATTATCTATAGGTTTACAGTATGGCTTGGGAGGTCCCCTATCTACATGTACAAATGCCAACTACATCAATTGGTGTGTGAGTTTTGTTCTTTCCTAAATCTCGTCCAACCAGCTTCCGCTCTCGACAGATAGTCCTCGTTGATTTTATTACTGTAGATCGAATGGTTTTGCGATGGTCGAGGATCCAGAACGCCGAGAATCTCCGAGAACTCGCAGAGCTCTTGTCGTGCCTTCTGGGCCTCTTCATCAAGCTGAGTCTGGATGATGTCGACGAGAGTCGACGCGACCTGCCTGATCTTGATAATGAAAGACAAGCCGTTGGCTTCCAATGCCCGCCTCGAGATCGTCTTGATGATCCGAAGAGTCTCCGTTATCACGAGCCGCCGCTCCCGATCGAGTTCTTGGGTGATGTTCGGCTGAGATGAGACAGATTTGAGGGCGTAGCACTGTTCCAGCAGCACTGAACTCAAGTGCATACGCGAGACATAAATCAATGCCTTCTGCACCTCGAAGCCCATGCCGTGCACCTTGTTGTTTTCTTCCCACCGAAGTTGTACCGGGACGTTCTCCAGATGGCGACCAAGCTTGTGTAGGGTCTCGAAAAGGCGCGAGAGCCTGGTAGTGTCAGACATGCGGTCGCTGCCGCAATCCTTCGTGCCCTCCACGTAAATTTTGTATAGCCCAGTCAGCAAGTTGAGTCCGGGTACATAACTCTTCGCACTCGGGACGAGCAAAGCCGAGAATTGTGTGCTGGCATCGGCTGCATGATTGCCCGTCTCGTTAGAGGCTTCAAACCTCTCGAGATCCGCGTCGGACAGATCAAGGGGTCGCATGTCCTCGCCCAAAGACTCCGCCAGAGCGGCAAGATCTCCCGGCGCAGTCTGCGGCTTCAAACCCTAAATCTGATAAGCTCTAGAAGATGTAGATCGGGAGTATGATTAACGGACCTGAAGCTCGAGTGAGATCTCGACGTGGTAGATGTGAACGTACATACGCTTCAAGAGTTGTGACTCAATAAGACCGCAACTCTTGAGCCGTGTTGCTGCCAGACAACGCATCGCGGTGTTGAATTCAGCACGTAACATGTGGTTTCTAGTATTGAGACCAATTGGCGTAGAGTTGGAGAAGGCATCGCCCAGACTCAGGTATTGCAAAGTGGCACTAATGTCTATCGTCAGTCGATCTCGATAGTTTTGGCCAAGGTGTGCTGTAGAGAATTCGTAAGCGTGTTCAAATACCAATCCCCCATACTTTGCCTGATTCAACCTCAGACAGGCGAGCGTCGCTCCCAATATAGCCCCACAGAGGGCCAGGAACGAATCCGTCTGGTTCGAGGGGTCGGCCAAGCGATCACGGAACCGTGACTCGACTATGATCGGACATATTGGAAATACAAGGTTGAAGAAGTCATCGAACATGAGATCCAAAGTCTCTCGCGGGGCGAAAGACAGTAGACCACTCTCGTGAGCGCCCAACATCTGGTTGGAATCGACACGATAGGTCTGAATGCCAGATGGGAATGGCAAGTTGGTGACGTCCCCCCTACGATCTCCTGCCTGTATGCCCACGGAGGATGCTAGAGAACCATACAGATCCTGGAACTGATTGGCGGGCGAATAAGACATGTCGTGCTCAACAGAAGAGATCTGTTGCATTCTCAACCTGTGAGCCTCGACATAGGTATTCGGCGGCCCGCGTTTCTTTGCCGGTGTCGTAAAAAGGCATGGTATTTCGTGCTCTGTGCACTGAGGGCAGGGAATCCTCGAAGAGTCGCACTTGACTTTCCGGATCCGACAGGCATCACACGCCTTCGAGGCCCGCTTCCTCTTCATGCGAAGCTTATCGCCTCCCAAGGAATCATCACGATCTGTGTCACGCTCATACGCGGCCAAGATCTCTCGACCGACCGTACCATCCTTCACAACATTGTTTGCCAGGTGGTGCAGGCCCTCCGGCTGGGGTTGATATTGAGGTGGGGTGCTTACAATACCACTACCATTGCCACCACCAGCCCCGGCCGACAGCCCAGGATACAAGCTTGGATCCATGAGATGAGCTCCGCTGGGACGTTGGCGAGTCTCGGGACTTGGCAGAGTTAGAGGTATTGTCTAATCGACGGGCAGGGAATGACCAGTGAATCTGGTCCTTTCTGTCTGTCTGTCTGGTCCAATGCTTACCGACGTGCTCCCACGGTTTTGCCGCGGGCTTAACGAGCGTGCCACACGGGAGTTCCTGGCCGCGAAACTTTATGTATGTTCGATGCCGGGCCGAGCGAGGATAGCTAGTGGTGTTCACCACCACCACTGGCGCGTTCCACGGTAACGTCGATTGATCCGAGACGAGTGTCGCTGTCGAATGCGCTGTGTGTGAGCCACCACCCGCGAAATCGCAGAATGCTTATCTTATATATCCGAGGCCACTCAATCCGGGCGAGACAAAGCTGGATCCGATGTCAATACGAGTATCGATTTCGGATCGCACGCGATCTAGGAGGAGCTCTCGGTTCCTCCGTCTGTCTAGCGCACGTGAGCACGGGATCTTTTCCTCGATAGCGGGAGTTCATCGACTTGGTTAGGATATCAGTGCTCGGGATTGGGTACTCGTCTCCCATCGACTTCACATGAAGTTGCTCCCTGTGATACGATTTCCTGCGAGTGGCGATAAAGACGCTCTTCCACGGTCAAGCCTGCAGCACATCGGACAGGCGCTGATCAAAGCTTCCCCGGGCCATGTGGAACAGCTCGCTCAATTCATCGATGCGCATTTCCAGCTCGTGAAGATTTTTGTGGACGTCACGGCGCTTGATGAGGACTCTATCACGGTCATCTTGAATGCAGGTGCGATCAAGGTGCTTTGTTCCAAGAGCCAGGCCGCTTCCGTACCCGAAGATAGGCTCCTGCCTGCATTATTGACGTCGGAGGATCTGAAGTCTGTCAAGGAGGAAGAGGAAGCCTACTATCAGTGTGCCGCACCGTCAATCGGAGAACTACGGGCGCTCCCTGCGAGCGTGACTCTAGTATGTCCTGTGGAGGCTCTGAGACTACCATCAGCGCCATCAGAGGATGCTCCACCGTCTCTGGACAAATCGCCTGCGAACCTGAATGGTGTCACACCGGGAACTCTTGACATATGCGAGATCCTCATGATCGGCCTCAAGTCTGATCGTGCAGATGGACTTTTCCCGACGCTTGTGTGTACCCCTCGCCACGAATCGCTCGGCCTGGTCTACTCGTCGGCTCGGTCAATTTCCGAGAGTCTTCGTACGGGCACTGGTGTCTATGAAAGTCGAAAACGTGGGTTGTGGTACAAAGGTGCTACTTCAGGCGACACGCAGAAATTGCTGAAGATCGAATGGGATTGCGATGCCGATGCCGTGAAATTCGTCGTCGAGCAAACAGGCCGCGGATTTTGCCATCTGCCGCAATCTTCCTGCTTTGGAAAGCTCGGAGGGCTCTCTAAGCTGGAGAAAACACTGGTTGAAAGGAAGGCTTCTGCGCCCGAAGGCTCCTATACCGCTAGACTTTTCAAGGATTCAAAACTTCTCAAATCAAAGATTCTAGAGGAAGCAGAAGAGCTCTGTGATGCGACTACGAAGCAGGAGGTGGCGTTTGAAGCTGCCGATCTTTTCTACTTTGCCATGACCATGTGTGTTTCGAAAGGAGTCTCTCTCTCTGCTGTCGAGGCGGCACTAGACAAGAAATCGCTCAAGGTTTCTCGTCGACCCGGCAACTCGAAACCGAAGTACGATGCTCTCATCTCTGCAAAGGAAGAAAAGGTCGTTGAGAAAGTGAAGCAGTTGGGTGACGATCCTCCAATCGACGACAATGAATCTCTAAATCTCAAAGTACATCAGGCAGCAGACGTGTCCGTGCAGCAGAAGAAGGCTCTGTTACGCAGACCCATCAAATCGAATGACGAGATCAACAACCTGGTGAAACCAATAATCGGTGCCGTGCGTTCGAGAGGTGACGCAGCTCTTCTTGAGTTTACGAAGAAGTTTGACGGGGCTGATCTCACTTCACCCTTGCTGACTGCTCCATTCGCACCTGAGCTCATGCAGTTGTCCGATAAAGTACGAGCAGCTATTGACCAAGCCTTCAGCAACATTTACAAATTCCACAAAGCACAATTGGACAACGATCAACCGATATCGGTCGAAACCATGCCGGGCGTCATCTGTTCTCGATTCAACAAGCCGATAGAATCCGTGGGTCTGTATGTTCCGGGTGGTACTGCAGTACTACCTTCTACTGCCATGATGCTTGGAGTACCGGCAATGGTAGCTGGGTGTCAACATATAGTATTTGCCTCACCCCCTCGTCGCGATGGTTCATTGAACCCGGAGATTGTGTATATCGCGCACAAGGTGGGCGCTGAGTCGATCTTGTTAGCCGGAGGTGCACAAGCGGTGGCAGCACTAGCATATGGCACCGACTCTGTTCGCAAATGTGACAAAATTCTCGGACCTGGCAACCAGTTCGTTACCGCAGCAAAGGGACTTGTTAGCGGTGATGCCGAGGCACTGGTCAGCATAGACATGCCGGCAGGCCCTTCGGAAGTCCTGATCATTGCCGACTCGTCGTCTGATCCAGCATTCGTTGCATCAGATCTTCTCTCCCAGGCGGAACACGGAGCAGACAGTCAGAGCATTCTGGTCGGCGTCAACCTCTCCGAGTCGGAGATCAAGGCCATCAAAGACCAGGTCGTGAAACAAGCACTAGCTCTACCACGAGTGGACATTCTCAAAAAGTCGATCGCCCACAGTTACGTGTATAACGCGGAATCTCTGAATGCAGCCATCTCGTTCAGCAACGAGTACGCACCGGAGCATCTGATCGTGTACACGGCGTCGAGTTCCGCTGATGCCCGCAAGATTACGAATGCCGGGTCGATCTTTGTGGGTGGGTACAGTCCGGTGGCTTGTGGGGACTATGCGTCCGGCACGAACCACACCTTGCCTACTTATGGGTACGCGAGACAGTACTCTGGCGTCAACACGGGCAGCTTCCTGAAAGCCATTACGTCGCAGGAGATTACGAAGGAAGGATTGAAAGAATTGGGAAAAGTCGTCATGACGTTGGCTGAAGTCGAGGGACTCGATGCGCACCGAAACAGTGTAAACGTTAGGATCCAGTAATTCTATACTCTTTTGCCATCATGCTCTCCAACGTGATTATGTTTCTATGGTGGGAGTGTCTATCAATTCTATGTCTATATCTTGTTGTCTTTGTGTGTGTGTACGCTGTCTGATGTAAAACAGAAAAAAAAAAGTCGCTGCGCTTTGAATATATCGTATCATGAGATTTTCTCTTTAAGTACGCGATTGTAGTCCCTTATAGTAGGTATCGAATGGATCTTCTTTCAGTTTCGAGAGTATTATGTAAAGACTCCTGAAAGACCTTGTGTTTGGCGCTTATTAGGTCGCGTTGTTTTTGTTTTCGCCACTGGTATGGTTTGCATAGTGTCGATGATGGATATCAGAAGAGGGCTTTGCCGTTTCGATAGATGGTAAAGTCTACGAGTTGTCGCGCCTTGATGGCAGCGAAAGCGCTACCGCCGCCCAAAAGGGCGACCGTGGCGATACGTCTCGCTACAATGGTGGTTGGCACAAACATCCTATGATGTATCAGCATGCTATCCACGACCGCCCCGTGTGATTCGAGTAAACATACCTCTGTAGTGAGAAAAATGAAACTCGGTGTTTGTGTGAGTCAGTGTAGAGAGTGAGGATGAACATGGATTTCTCTTTTTATCGTCTTTGGATCAAGATGATGAGGCGCATCTTGTGGCTGAAATTTTATCCCACCACTTTTCGTCGCATCGAGTCAAAAGATTGAAATTCCTTGCTCACACGTCGCCCGTTTGCCCAATACCAAAAAAGGTTGACATGCATGAAAGATTATCCGTACCAGTGCGCAATCTAACCTTGGTATCTTGGCTACTGACATTTATAACTCCTGTAGATAGTGTAAGCATTAAAGTGCGATACTCGACGAGGCAGATCAGTGACGTAATACTTGTCAAAATGGACCGGAACCAATAGAGTCCCATGTCACATTTACCAGCGTCGAGGGTGTCCTGCGTGGTGGTGGTGGTGGTGCTGGAAAACGTACAATGACGTGACGACAAGGGGTCCGACGACGTCTGCCAGTCCGAAGCGGAACAGCGACGCCTCGTTGCCAGCCAGCATGGAAGACGTCGCGCTTCATGCACCAATGAGGAAGGTTGCTTCTTTGGTCGTGGAGCGAGACGCTCCCAGGTCTTTCTCAGAATGGATCTCGGTCACCGAATTTGCATGTGCATGCGGCGTGTCCGGCATGTCAAGCGACGGTCCGACGCGGCAAAAACCCAATTGGACGGATCAGCCAGAGTCCCAAGCGCAAGATTATGGCATACAGCACGAGCCAACCTGACAAGGCTTCTTTCTAGGAAGATCAACCTGACAAAGGGGCTTTTTCTTGAAGATGGCTTCGCCCATGCGCGTGCTTGATTGATAGATGTTTGGACGGATTGACGACGAACAGTGTTAGACACGACACTGCCCGCGGACAGCCTCCAGGACGGATGGTCTGGCCGAGTGTACACAAAAGACTCTACGGCTAGCCATATATAGCGCCATGACTAGCTAGCGTTGCCTGGGCCACGCGCAAAGGAAACTTCGGGCGGGTTCCCGTGCCACGGGAGTTCGGCGGGAAGTGCAGATCTACTGAGAGCGCCGCGGCTGGTAGACAGACAGACAGACAGACAGACAGACAGACAGACAGACTGCCAAGACATATGTGATACATTGAACTGTCAACCATACGTGCATTCTGCTCGCAGTCTTCCTGTCTCTGTTGTGGTACCCGCTAGGCCGGCCATTTTCAGGCGAGTCGATCGAGTGCAGGCTCATATGAGCCACCACTGCCCTACACACGACCGCCGCACGTACGCAGGCAGGCAGGCAGGCAGGCACGGCAGAGTCTCCGGGCCCTCGGACCCAGACCGGCGACGGGCGAGGCACTGCTGAGGGGTCCGAGGTCCATGGGTCGCTCGAGGCAACGGTTCGGGCACACGCAGAAACGCCTCTGTTGTGTTTTGACAGTAGCGAGGAATGTTGTGCGGCAAGCCCATCTCACAGAGCGCCATCACCTTCCTCTTCGCGCTCACCAACTTCCCGGTAACATCATTAAGACTTGTCAATCTCCTCTTTCTCGGCACGTCGAGTCATGGGTCGCAAGAAGATTCAGATCAAGCCGATCACGGATGAGAAGATACGAAAGGTGCGTCCCGCACCCCGAAAACCTATCTGTCCATCCGAGCCTGACCCTCGATCCTAGGTGACCTTTAATCGTAGGAGGAATGGCATACTCAAGAAGGCTTATGAGTTGTCCATATTGTGCGATACAGAAGTCGTCGTGCTCATGTTCGACCACAAAGAGATGTGTCACGTTTACAGCTCTGAGGAAGGCGCGAATTCTCATGCGCGACTGATGGGAAAATACATTACGAAGGATTTCTGCACGGTCGATCCTATACGTAACTACGATACATCTCCCGATCTCCAGTTGGACGATCCTTCGCAAGCGGTCTGGCGCCAATCGAAGGAGAAGGTAGCCGTGGTGAACACTTACACAGTCTTGCCGTCGACAGGCATACCTCACCTCGCATCTTCCAAGGGCCACGCGGATGACGACGACGACGACGAAGCGGATGGTTCCGAACAGCTTGCTGTAAAGTCGTCAAGGACGTACCACACGAAACCTAGCGACGCGAAGTTTGGACAGCAGATGAACACTCCTGCCTTGACAGATAAAGCGCATTCGCCAACCGATAGAAGTGTTTCTCCCGATTTACGTAATGGTCAGTTGTCCCCGAGACGTTCTCCTGCGCAGCCCAAACGGGGACAGCAGCAGCAACAACAGCAACCCCTGTACCCAGCGCAAAGTGGTCTCGGAATATCGGGCAGTGGATATACGCCCCTGCTGAGACCAGGTGAACAATTTACTCCTATACTTTATCCTCCGCAGCCTCCGCCTCAGGCCAGGTATACCATCTGGCCGTCGCCGGAGATGGTTACAGATCAGTGTGGTATGACACAGCAACTTGCTCCTCGACAACACCTGCTGCCCAATATGGGCATTCAATATGCGAATCAACAATTGCAGTCGCAAGTTCAATATCAGCATTATGATGCGTTCACGGAAGAATTCGTGCCATCTCCCATTGTTCCCCAGCCTCTCATGCGCCAGTCTCCACGCAAGGAACAGGCGCATTTCAACCACTATACTTATCCGAGACCTCAGAATGCGCAGTACTATCAGCCGGAACCTTACGATACTCAACCGCTGTATCAGACACAATTTCCGACAACCCCAGCAGAGGGTACTCGTCCCGTCCAGTTTGTGCATACCCAAAGTGGACCCCAAATTGCCGACCGGGACGCAGATGAACCTTCTGACGCGAACGAAAAGTACCTCAAAGTACCTACCGCTGAGAAACCGACGAAAAAGACGACTCGGAAAGTGCAGACGTCAGATCATCAACGCAACAACACCTGCAAAGTATCTGAGACGGCGCATGACGATGCGGAAGCACCTAGGCTGCAAGTATCTTCCTACGAGCTTGAAGAGGTACAAGTACCACTGCCTGAGCGACGCATCACTCGATCACAATCGAGATCGCCTCAGATGAAAGCGCGTCAATTGCCCGCCAGGTTGGCCGTCCCTATGTCGCGCAAACAGGTCCCCGTTCATTTGAGAGGTCCCTCCCTGATCGACGACATCACATTCGATCCGGAGACTGGTGCACCGATGATGGAATCTGCAGCACTCGCAGATTGGCTCGGATCTACGCCGATACATGGTGCGAGTCCAGGACACTCGAGAGAGACGAGTCATGTGCGTGGAGAAAGTGTTTCACAATGGCTGAATTTACCGCCTGCAATACCAGAGTGACATTCTCAACCAGCTCCTGTGACCTCTTCTTTTAGCGATCGCGAATGTCATTTTGTGAAAACTTTTATTTTTATATATTTCATGATATATATATATTACTTAATTTGATTTCTAAATGTAATAAACCTCATTTAAGCTACTGAGATGATTCTCAACTACGGACGGTGGGCATCTCGTCTTTATAGAATGATATCATTGAAATCCTGATCAACATTTCTTTTAGCATACACTGTTTAAAAAAGAATGCCTATACCTATATTGACGCTTTGAAAACAAGAACAAGTAAATTTACCACCTACCCGGCAGATTTGTCCTCATGGCGCTTTGACGAGGTTGATGAAACATATGGCTAGACCGGCATTGTTCAACTGGTGCACGAGTTTGACTTGTTCCTCGACCTGGCCCATATGACAGCGTCGATACCGGCGCAGATTCGCCGTCGTCTGACACTCCAAGAATCCTTGCTGGCCTTGCTGTAATTGATCGCCATTCGTCCATCCCATGCCGGACGTCACTGAATGATCTGAAGTACTCGTCCAGGCGTGTGACCACATCGAGTCGAGGCGGAAATTGATTCCCGCCGCTGGAATCGCGCCCGCGAGAGCGAAATCGATAGCCTTGTTTTTGGATGATGTACTACTACTCGTGTCGTCCGTGACCATCCCATTCGTACTCGTGGTAATGGGACAGCCTCTGACAGAGACACACGACTGTAGTGACGAGACTTTCAGTTTGTTGCCAGGTAAATCTCTGCTCGGAAATTCCGTACCTTCCCAGTCACCACGAAACTCTTGCCAGTCGTACGAGTAGAAGCGATTGCGAAGGCAAAATTCGGGAGATAAAGCGCCATTGTACGGCTCCATCGGACACTTGCGTCCAGAACGCTTTCGTTTGCATTTTTGTAACCTAATCATCGTGCTCGCACCCGACCATGTCGAATTGTTGATTGCCACAAAGTCATCCTCCAGTGATGCTGGACCCCGAATTGCACCATCCACGGCGACAAGAGTCGGTGATGTATCCACTACTTTAGTATCCTCGTCATCTTCAGTCGACCGCTTACTCTTCCCAGTAGTCGACACGGATTTATGCACTGTCGTGGTTGCCGGATCTTCTGTCGGCAAGATGGCCGTTATTTCCTCAATTCCACATGCGTATTGCACGTAAAATCCTTGTCGAAGGATGACAGATTCTTGCATGCGACCTTTTAATTCAAGACCGCCTACCCCACAGCCTTGTAGCAGCTGTTCCGTCTGGATATCGAAGCCGGGCCATCTGTTCGTGATGGCCAAAACACAACCTTCAGGCACATTCGACCGAATCATCACTTTGAAACGCGAGTCAGTGCTGTGCTCAGCATTGAATCTACCTTCTTCGTCCGGTCGTATGACATTCTCAAGCAAGAAGGCGCGCGTGTCATGAAACGCACATTGACCGTGTCGCAAATCCTCAGGCGAGTGCTTCGCATATCCATAATTGAGCTCATACCCGTCCAGCTGTATATGGAAAAGTGCACCGTTGGAGCTTGAAAGACCACGTCGATGATGCCTACGACCTTTTTTTAGTATAGAGTCAGAGGAGAGTCCAGCGAAACTTGAGCTTGAGACCTCTGTGCAACTGGCTTTGAAATCATCACTTACCGTAAATCCTTACCGGTCTGATTCTCGCAGGAAGGGCAGAACTGTGATGTGAACAGAGGAGATGCAGCGGCCATCGTTGCCAACGCAAGTAATGATAGCTTCATTTGAGCGTGCGACAATAAATTTGATACTGCTATCCGAGGAAGACTCTGTGAAAAAAGTACTCAAGCAGGCTGTGGATGCCTTCTTAACCGCGTTGATAGATAGTACAATGAGTACCTTGCAGATCTCATCGCCGACAGGAGTCGCTGGTCAGGCGCTATTGGAAATTATAATATATGAGAGGGAATTTCGACCCACACGGCTTCATGTGGGCGCTTCTGGAGCATTCTAATTAACGGAAGTGACTGCGTATCTTCAGGTCTGAAAGTGGTAGTTTCCCGAGCAAACGATGAATGACGACGACAAGAACGTACTTTTCGTGTCCATCGCTTCCGCACAGATATATGTGAGCGCAGACCATTAGTGATAAAAACAGAGCTGCCTATAACCTATAACCGGTCGAGGTATTCATATAAACCCTGATCGATAGAATGTGCCAAATGAGGAGTGATAGCCAGGTTGTGCCACACCGCTAAATGACAGGAGGTCGCGGCTGCGCATGAACTATGATTGTGGTCACGGATAACCCAAGATCGTGATCGAGGGGTAAATGACTACCTACAAGTATCCTCAGGACAGTGTTCTTCATCAGGAAGCGGTATCTCCGCAACAGGATCAGCCCCACCATCCCGTGTCATCCCGCGGCGTCCCACTATCCTGTGCGCGGTATCTGTACAGATGGGTCCTCGCACAAGCAGGCTCGTCGTCCATGTATACTTGCTGTAGTCATGTACGATGATGGAGATGTCCCGCAGAAAAGTGCTCCCGGATTCATACCGGGTAACGTGGCAGTATTGAGCCCATCTCCGCTGCTTGACGAGTATGTGCACATCCACGACTTGGATCACAAGGTGCAATTCGTCGCTTATGATGATTCCTTCCTTGATCTTCTTGGAGATTCTCCTACGATGACCGTAGTATCTGAAAAGGAGTACTCGTTTGCTCATGAAGCAGGCATATACGATCGTCGCACGGATAGCGTATACTTCACGGCCAATTACGGAGACTCTCGCGATCCTCTGCGCATTCACGCCGTGGCTGCAGGATCACTCAAGCTCGAGGACGTGACCGAAGGGATGTCTCTGGTGGTGAACGGTAACGGTGGTTGTCAATATAAGAATTGTCTATTGTTTTGCGCCCAAGGCTCCCTCAATGTACCTTCCTCTCTCGTCTCTGTCGACACTACAACCTGGGAACAGACGACGCTGATCAACAACTTCAACGGCAAGGAATTCAATAGCATCAACGACGTCGTAGTCAACCACGAGACTGGTGATGTATGGTTCACTGATCCGACTTATGGGCTTGCTCAAGGCTTCAGGTCCGATCCGCATCAGCCTAATGCCACTTATCGATTCAACCCTGCAACCAAGGCAGCCTCTATCGTCGAGAATACCCTAGAGATGCCTAATGGACTTTGCTTCTCGCCCGATTACAAGACGATGTACATAACAGACACCTCGGCCTATAATGATCACGATCACACGAAGCGAATATCCTGGTCAGATCTCGGTCAAGCAACGATCTATTCTTTCGAAGTACGCAAGGGCAGATTACTCAATAAATCCACCTTTGCAAGAGTGGCCAGTGGGATTCCGGATGGGATCAAATGCGATACCCATGGTAATGTCTATACTGGCTGCGGGGACGGCATACATGTATACTCGCCAGACGCCGAATTGATAGGCAAGATCTTGGTCGATGGTGGAGTAGCCAATTTCTGCTTCGCTCGCGAGAAGATATGGCTCTTGAATGAGAAGAGATTATTGGTGGTGGGAATCAAAGCGCGAGGATGCTTAGAGAATCTTGAATGCAATTAATAGCACGTACTTGTCGACTGATTTGTTCACATGACTCTTTGGAGTTCAGTCTATACGAGACTAACATTGCTGCAGAACAAGCAGCAAAATAGAGATACAGACGTACGATCCTTGCTTCATGATCTTTTGGTAAAATCGTGTGGTACGAAAATTTCGCCAACTATTGCAAGCCCATTCATCACTTCATCCACAACCTTTTTTGTCCTGGTCTTCTCCGTGAGGATGATATGCTGATTGTCTCGACCCGCTGTTGGAGTCGTCCATGCTCGAGCTCGATAGGACCCATGCCATGGGTTGTTGAGCAAGCCTAGCCTTTATCAGAAATAGGTGTAATCGGTCGGACAGATCGTACTACTGGTCGAAGTCGTTCTGGTACCATTGCCCGGTGTTTTGCTACCGTCAGAACTGGACGTCGAGGGGTCGGAGGCCGAGGATGAAAAAGACAGGCTGGGAACCATTTCCACATGAGTGGCCATACATTCCTCTCTAACGGCACACGAGATGACGTTTCTAGGCATCGCAGATTTGATAGAAGGCAACTGATTTGGTTGCACGGTAGACCATTTGGCCTGACGCGCATAAGATTCATGGCCAGAAATGCGGCTGATCGTATCCTTCATAGCCTGGAACGAATCAACATGTCTAGTAGATTGAGATGGGACAGGCAATGTGCGTTCTATGGACGTAGATCGGGATCTGTTGTCTTGTTTCATAGCACGCGCATCGTGAGCCGTATGCTGGACCTGTGTGATGGGAGGAGGAGGCATAGGACGATCGGCGTAGAGCATTGATGTGAGCGGTCCGTGAACAGCCGAAAAAGGCTGGAGTTTGGTCATAGAACTCGGTTTAGTGGAGGTTGACCACGGAGGCAATGACGATATCTCTCTTTGTGTCTGCATAGGTGTCTGCGCTGGTTTTTGTGGCAAGGGTATGGTTGGCGGGGGTAATGACACCGGCAGCGATTCACTTGCCCGAATTGCAATGAGTGCTCTTCGATAAATTTTGGCTTCGTGCTCCTTCTGATCGGCCAAGAAGTTGCTAAGCATCTTTCTAAAGTCTTCCAACTGCTTCTTCGCCAGGGCTGTGGATCTCGGACTATCAGGTTGAACCCGAGGGACATGCATATTTGACAAGACTGGAAGACCTGGACTGACTGGTGAAATAGGTTCAAGAAGACAAGTAGACTGCCCAATACTGTCGCTTTGTACACTACTTGGAGTTGGTGGATCTGACCTGGGTAGATTGAGAGATGCCTTCTGGTCGAAGCTGGAAGCATGTCTTGATCGCAGTTCACCTGGTTTCACTTTCCTTTTTACATCAGATCTGAAAGGGTGTGCGTCGAGCCCCGAAGACGAGAAATGTCCTTGATGCAAGACATTCGACAGTGTTCGCCTGGATCGCAATCTTGCAGACCGGACAGCTTTCGGGACGGAACGTTTGCAACCAGGAATGGAGACTGTAAGATTCTTGATATTGCTATTGCGCTTCTTCAATTTGTTGAGGGGTTGAACAAGTTGACTGACATCTGGTATTGGGCCTGCAGAGAGTAGATCGTGGGCGATCCTTGCCGTAGCTTTCAGACTTTTCGATCTTTTCTAGTCAGCCCATGCAGACCAAAAATAACCAATTCAAAACACCTATCATGAGACATCTTGCATGACCTCCATAAAAGGTCCTCGCCCGAATCAGCCTTCGGAACCGTAGGATTGAACGAGTCAGACATAAGCTCACTCTCTCTACCGAGATCGCTCGCGTTTTCCTCTGTCAGCTGCCGGTTGAGCTGCGCAAGAAAGTCTTTGAGTCCAACTTCTTCGGCCTGTCCTCGACTCCTTTTTGACTGCATATCGAGGACTGACTTTGCCAAAATCGGTATATCACTATAGAGTAGACTGTTCACGCTAGAGATAGGTAATCTTGCATCGACTGATTTCATACGGACGTAGCCTGCACTTCGGGGCTCAAGACGAAAACTGGAAATCTGTGATTCAGGCATAGCTTACAAGGTCTGAAATCACAAGCAACAAAAGAGACCTCGACGGGAATAGCTGAGCAAGATTGACTTGTATGCCCAAGCGTCTACCGGCCCGGCCCGGGATTGAGAAGCGCACCTTCGCCGATTAGATTGGCCATCTTGATTATAGCTGAGTAAACCATAAAGAAAACCAATATTTAGACATCCACTTAAATTGCGCACGGTCCGGATTGCAATCATAAAAGGGGTCAAATTAGGAACGAGACTGCAGCGCCACTCATGCTTTCTCTACTGAAGTGAGCAATAGATTTTCCGCAGGTGACCAACAAGTGAGGCTTGAAGATGTCCAGTATGCGAATGAGCTGAGCTGATATGAGTGATGTGGCCCGATATATTCGACCCAGTATCGTGCTTCCGGACTCACAGTGGACGCATTTGTGACAGTGAATTTTCGATGGAATTGTTTATCGTATTGTGCTCATAACAAACGCTGACGATTCGTGGACCTGGATGAGCGTTCATTTCAGTATTCACTCCCATAGTTGTTGCTCTTATACAGGCGGCCTCTAACTCTTTCTTGTACGACCTCGGCCGTGTCATCATAGTCCTGCGTCCAAGTGTCCATGTTCCATCTACTCCAGCCCCAAATCGGTTTGATCTCCGGTTTCTTGTGAGGTGATATGATGAGCAACCACTGTGACTTTCTGGAGAGCTCGTCCAGGCACGACCACAGTTCCGAAACGCTGGGGACAAGATGTAAGGCGAATGAGCATATTGTCAAAGTGAAGTCCTTGCCTGGTATCTCAGAGCATTGCGCAAACGACAGTGGTGCGAAAGCAATTGAGGGATGACAGTGACGAAATGCCGGTTCAGTATAAGGGTCTGTTGCAAAGACTTCTGGCACATCTGCAGATTCAGGTATCGGGCATACTTCCAGTCTCCTGTTACCCAACTTCTTCTGGCAGGCATTGAACCATTCGAAGAGAATGGTAGTGGCTTCACCAGCACCGGCAGCAAGGTCGAGCACCTTGAAATGCAGACCCGGCGTATCTTGACACTCGCTCTTGTAGAACTTGGTGAGCGCATTCCAAAGCATGATCCTGACGGCTCCATAGGAAGGGTTGCGGTAGGTAGACTGGACTGCTTCATAGTACTTATCCACGCCGAAGCTGTAATTCTCTCGCATCGAATGCGAAAGATTGCCAGCATACATGTGCTGACGATTCTCTGGACGCGACATCTAGAGTGACAAGAGGAAGAAGACGAATCAGCAGCGATTCAACGTAGACAATTGGAGCAAAAATGACCCAGAGGCCGTCTCTGCAGTGAGATAGGAGGGTGAATCAGCGCAGCACAAGCACAAGAAGCCAGGCACGACCAGACAACTCGGCCCGATCAAGTTCGCCGCTTCACTTGGATTTTCATCCCCGCAAAATCTCACACCGTTCGTGTCTACTCGAGGTGTCCGCGAGAGGAGCGAGCTGCGAACTAGCAACTTACATTGCTCTTGGTCGTTCCGCTGGATCCCATCGGAATGTCGCATCAAGTCGCTCTAACGAGCTTGTCGAAGCGTTTCCACTTTACCCCGGTGTCCGCTTTGTCATCGAAGCCTAGGAGTCCAAAGGCACCGAAGCTGATACTGTTGTTCACATGGATGGGCGCTCGGGTCAGCCATGCCCAGAAGTATGTCAATGGCTACGCATCGATCTGGCCCTCGACGCCCATCATTCTCGTTCAAAGCTTACCACACGACTTTCGTCCCCTCTCCAGATTCGCGAAAGAGTACAGCACTCTTGTGACTCTGTTGGCACAGCACGATATCGACTTGACGAAAGAACACGATGGAAATGAAGTTCTCGTGGCCGCCATGTCGAATGGTGGTTGTTGGGGTATCGATGCACTGCTTAGCGCGCTGCCCGCCGGTTCCATTCTACGACCGCGTGCACTGATTCTGGATTCCTGCCCCGGAACTGCGCGGTATAGCGTGACCCTGAAAGCTTTCTTGATAGCAGGGAAGTATCGCTTGTTCTCGAAAGCAATCGCAGCCGTGGTCATTACCATCTACTATTGGGTGTCGACAATACTGAACAAGACACTGGGTCGCGATCCCCTGGGATCCTTGCGGAGAGCGACGATCGAGAGAGTGTTAGCAGAGAGGAGATCATATATCTACTCGAAGGAGGACGAACTCATCATGTGGAAGGACGTTAAATCTCATCAAGAAGAGGCTGTCAAAGCAGGACAATCCGCGACCCTTTACTGTTTCCCTGGTAGTGCTCATGTTGCACATCTACGGGCGGATGAGCAACGCTACTGGAAAGTGGTACAAGACACCTGGGATCCCACGACAAAGTCGGAGACTATTGAGGCTTCCGACGTTGTGGTGCTTCAAGAGATAGAAGATGGTGGCATAAACTCTTCATACAGTGCGGTGGACTCGTCATTGGACGAATCTTACGTTCTCGCAAATGCTAGCGAGGCCAAGACTGTCGAGCCCGTGGTTGAGGCTATCAAACCCCAGCAACAACAGCCAGCAGAAGAGGAACAAAAAGAGACCAGTGCTGAAGATCAGCAGCCGGCATCTGCAGAAGAGTCTGGTGATCTGAATGAAGACCTAGACCCATCTATCCTTGGCACAAAGGAGTATTGGGAGAACATCTATCGTCGGGGTAAGATTTCTTGAATATTTCTCCGCATCCATATAATAACATGGACAGAGAGATCAAACTATGCGGAAAATAGCGAAGACGAAGGAGAGATTTGGTTCGGGGAAGAGTCTGAAGACAAGATTGTCAATTACCTTGAGGGCAACTATTCGAGAGAACAGAGTCAGAAAGTGGTGGACTTGGGAACCGGTAATGGACATTTGCTCTTCAAGCTGCAGGAGGAAGGCTTCACCAAGTGGAATATGACAGGTATTGACTATTCGGAGCATTCTATCGGATTGGCAAGATCAATCGCGGCCTCCCGAGGGATGAATAGCATCTCATTTGTCGTCCAGGACTTTTTGGACGAGAGCAGTTCATCCACAAAAGCACGCTACGACATTGTATTGGACAAAGGCACCTTCGACGCAATCAGTCTCAGTGATCAAAGAACATCTAGTGGTCAGAAACTGAACGAAGTATACGCCAAGTCTGTGGCAAAGATGATGAAGCCAGGAGCCAAACTCGTCATCACGAGTTGCAATTGGACCCAAGAAGAGCTGATCAAGCGTCTAACTGCGGACAATGTCTTGAAAGTCCATGCCTTTTTCAAAAAGCCTAAACAACAATTCAGCTTTGGGGGCAAGACTGGCAGTACTACTTCCTCGGTCTGCTTTGCATTGAAGTGACGGGCGCTTCATCCGTAATGCTTTTCAGAAAAGGCCTGTGTGTATCATAAGCAGACTAGCTTTGCAGATGGCTGCACATCTCAGTATCCCTCAAGCTTTTTGAGCACGATCCCCTCATACTTCTTTACACACATCTCTTGTAAGGATATCACTTTTAGGCTTGGACTGAAACACCAAGGAAGAGCTTGGTATACGGCAAATTTCAGGTATGGTCGCACAGATCGACAAATGTTGATTTGAGCACGACGAAACACTGCGGTTTCATTCTCAATTTCCTGATAGTCAAAGCTCATCGAAACCGGATTTGACGAAAAGACGTTATTTCCACAGTTGATGTGGCTGCTTCTCTAGAAATAGCAAAAAGCTCAAACCGAAAAATTGTCCGAGCTTTAGATCGACACCATCAATCAGCACACACTCGTTAATTGTACCAGTGCACGTTGGTCATGGCACGGCTATGAGAAATTATTATATATACCACTGCTGTGAAGCACACATTCAATACACAAACACACTCACTTGAATCGAAATTCGAGGTCAAAAGTATGCACATCTCCAGGATGACAGTAGTGCTTGGCTCCCATGTCATCGCCTCAATTTCCGCTCACGCCCTTCCTGGTGGTGTCGTCGCAAATGACTTTGGTCTTGTTGAGCGAAGTTTGGTGCCTGCTGGACAAACGGTCTGTGGCTTGCTCGACTTGGGTTGTTGGTTGGGAAACGTGGTGACACTCGTTGGCGGTGTTGCATTTGATCTTCTTGGAATCGTGAATCAAGTCGTCGTCTTTCTCGAAACTGGCATCGCACTGGAGTTCTGGCTCGTTGAAGCATTCCTTCAGACCGGCTCGCTCAGCAGTGTGAGTGTGGGAGCATTCGTCGCTGCCGGCCAACAACTCTTGAAGACACCGCACCAGACTTATTACGGCACAACTTTGACTCAATTCGCAGCGTTTTGCAATGAACTCGACACGACATATTATGTCACAAACAAACCAATTACGCAAGCTCAGTTCAATGCGCTTGCCACCAAATACAACGTAGACTTTTCAAAGGGATCTACCTAAACGTGTTTTTTTCCGGTAGTTTCTAGTACCTATTTCCAGAGTGATTTTAATAATATCATCCTATTCTGTCCATCGTTTTCATCTACTACATTCGATCATGAAAACCTTTGACACTACAGTTTCATAACAGACAATGCAGAATCAAACGAATTTGAAAAGTACAACGAGTCAGGGTTTGGCAGATAAGAAGTTTTTTTTTTAACGTTATTGACATAATATTGACTTACTAGATATAGGTTGCTATTCTTACATGACTGCAGAAAAAAGTCGAAGTGATTTTATTTTTACAATTGTACAAAGAGTAGAAGATGTCATTGGGCTTGTCCTCTACAAGTAAGAAGCGACGAGGTAGACGACGTTGCAGTTGGCGTTGCTTGATCCCGGTGCTTGTGTACCAGTGTAGATTCTGTAGCTGCCGTTGTCTCCATTCTTGCATGCGTAGATTGTGTTGATGCCGGCGATCGTGAGCTCAGAGTTACTGCTGCACAGGCCAAAGTTTGTGTTGCCACCGCCATAGTTGGCTTGGATCTGGCCGTTTGCAGTCTCGACTTTACGGCCGTGGTTGTCGTACAAGTACCCACTCGGCGAGAAGAAGAAGAAGGGTTTCGTGGCAGACTCACAGCCCTGCGAGGTTGGGTCGACACCGTTGTTTGTACCGACAAACATCTGGCCGTCGCCGACCTGTTGCACATACCCAGCTCCATAAGAAGCGTCGCCTGCGTATGGTACGACGGAGAGGTAGAATGGCTTTCCGACAACCTGCGAGCTTGCACTGCAGACTGGGTAAGTGCCAGAAGGATCGGTGTTGCGTGCGACGAGCGGAGTGGCCGAGATGGTGGCTGCGAGAGCGGCGAGGACGGTGGTTGTGGTAGAGAAGAGCATGATGATGATTTTGTGTTGAGGAAAGTAGTGGATCTGGTCTGTTTGAAGAAGATGTAGATTGATGAGTCTGCTGGAGAATGGCCGGGGATCAAGCACCCTATTATAGTCGAGTCTGCCACTTTGACCGGCCGCCTACATCTGCACTCACCACGTCCTTCTTTCGCAGCCATACCATTTTCTGAGAGCTTCGCGCTTAGCTGAATAGGATGACTTGGGTGGCTTGCAACGCTGTCCCGCGGGACCGCTAGCGGGGGGGTCTGTCAACCTCCCCGTGGCTGACAATATTTTAAGGATTGTCGGACAAATCGATTCGCACGGCTTGCGAATCCAGCACAAAGCTGTTGCCATGGAAGCGCCCGGTAGAACAGAGGTCGTTATTCCCACATGTAATCTGTACAGATCAGGCGAGGAGCGGGCAAGCCTCTCAATCCCTGGTCAGATGGCCTCAGCCTCATATGACACTGGGGCTTTGCTACGACCTCGCACTTCACAGTCGACGAGAAAGACCCGGTGCCAATTGTTCCGGTCAGTCAATGAGCTATGTCTGAATTGAGACTGGGGCAGTCCATTTTCACATCGTGCCGGCAAGAAAGGGCTCGTTCATGATGTGCCGGTGCCCGATTTGTGGTTCGAGAACAGCACCTTGGGTGAGCCCATATCAGGTTCGGATCCGGGAGCCGACAAGAAGGAAAGAAGGTCAAAAGAGACGCAGCAGGCTGGTGTGGTGGGAGGGGAGCAAATCCGCCGAGACATCGTCTAGCCTTAATTGCGAAGCACAAACCGTGAAAAGGATCTTCACATTTTTGGCATACATTTCTGGCACATGGCGAAGTGCTTGCATTGCAGCTCCGTGACTGCGAACGAATCAGCTCCCTGTACCCTTGACCATTGCATATGCGATGCGTGAACGTCAACGAGAGGCGGAGCTGGATACTCGAGTCAATTGCGTACCTCGTATCCCCGATCCATGATTCGTACTGATCCCACTCCGTTGCAGATTAAGGCTGTTGGATTCTGAGAGAGCCCAACCGCTGGTAGCCCCGCGTTCGCCTAAAGGGACGGGCAGGGCAGGCCGCACGAGGCGGACCTTCCTGCCCATTTCCGCAGGGCACCAGCACAAAGTGGCGAAAATGCGACGAGCAACGCAACCACAGAAGGGAAAAAAGTACCTGCGAAGAAAGTCTCAGATGACCAGAACCCGCGGGCGTTTTTTGTCTCGCGTACCGTCAGCCATTCTCCACAGTCCAACTGATGCGGTCGACTGATTGGGTGGATAACGCCACCAGGCAGTCTAGCGAGGACCGTGAAATATGCGATTCGCCTTGTCGTGAGCCACAGGTCCAGTCTAGCCCATATCCGTCCTTGAATTTGAGCAATTGCATATGGTCCGGTGGATGTTGTATGGTGGTGTCCTTGCTGGCTGGTATGCTGGTATGGATTGCGGTTCGCTCCTCGTCTCCTTCTATGTAGGATTTGCCTCATGTTGTGTCTGTTCTAGTTCCTGTTGGCAAACGTCTGTCCTTAGTAAATTGGATTTTAGGGCCCGCGAGACCGTCGTACATGGCCTCTGGAATGGTTGACATGACGACTGCCAGAGCGGACATCATTTCCGACAGTCATGCTGCACGAACCTCGTTGTGACGACGATCGGCAGGCACGCTTGTGAAAACGGGAACACTCCGGCTCACGAGACGTCCATGATGGTGAGCCAGCCATTCACCACAAGCCAGGCTGGTCATAGCGGGGGTGCCGAGAGAGTGCCGTTTGGCAAAAAACGGACTTGGCTACCACGTTGAGGCCGTCAGGTGGGAGGCTTGACTTTGCTTTTCCAGATTCAGTGGCACTGTACCGTGGTCCTGGATTCCGCTGACCATGGCCTGGTGTTCTCGCACGAGCATTGAATATGACTGTCGTGTGTGAAATGGAGTCTTCCCGAATTCATGATACCTGACATCATTGGACCAGTCATTAAGTATGAGATACTGAAAGCTCATCACTTGTTCCCTAGTCCAGTCGATGAGATTCATCGGAATTGGAGACGTCTGCTCACCAATTGTGAGAACGCGACCCGCTGGCATTATGATGCATCGGGACTGGCGCAAGCTCCACGGTCATGTCAGAGTTTTCGTCGCTACATCCAGCGAATCTTCTTCCATTGGCTGTGTGGATGTGTTATTTAGCCAGTCTTAGTATGCGTACGAGTGCAACGTGTCTACATCTTCATTTAGAGGTTGTTTATTAGAAATATTGCGCAGGAGAACGATTGACAAGCGCCGGTCATCTGTGGGAACATACAGAATCCTCTGCTACATGTATGCGACTTTTTTCACGAGCTCTATTGCATCGTTGCCCCCGTAAACATAGCTGTAGAGACCTTGGAGAACAGGCGAGACCGGTCGTGTGGCAGCGACGGACTTAATAATTTCCCGGCATCGGAGCGAATTACGCATCTGCGCGCCTCTACAGCTTTTATTTTTGTAAGCGCGCGTTGGCCACATTCATCAGTCGGTGCATGACAACACTCTTACTGCCTGGTCGGCGACAGTGTCGTGCTCCCGTCGACTTCTCCGCTTGGGTGTCGATTCGATGCTATCGAACGCCCGGGGCCACGAATCTCACCCGACACAGATCTCGCCGCAAGATTCTGACGATCCCTCCTCGACCTCTGCTGGAGTCGAAAGAGAGGGCGAATGAGGCTCTAGAGACTTTTGATAAGATGAGCCGCAGCAACGCTCAGACTGTAAGTCATCACCTGCACGATCGATCGATTGATTTGGGTGACTGATGAATCCGTCAGTTTAGGAAATGGCTCGTCCCCACGTTGATGGACAAGGAACAGATCGACGAGTTGATTGAATACTCGGGTCTGAGCAAGTATGCAGGCAAGACGGTATTAGAAATGAATGCTGGCCCTGGCTTGCTCGCCGAAAGGATAATTGAAAAGGTCAAACCGGCTAAATATATTGCCATGGATTATCGCAAGCACTTTATTAGTAGTCTGCAAGAACTAGAAGGCACGACGGACGGGAAGACTCCGATCGAGATGCACATTTTACGCAAAGACGGATTTGATTGGCAAGTTTATAAAGATTTCGAGACTGATGGTCTTCTCAATTTCGACAAACTGACACATCCGCGGCACGAAATCAACCCGAATCTAGTGTTTATTGCGACTGCACCGACACATATCATGGATCAACTCGTGGCTCAATGGATCGATACGCTGGGGACGACTTCCTGGTTACAGAAATTCGGGCGTGTGAGAATGTACTTGTTCGTGACGCGGCCCATCAGACAGAGACTCTTGGCACAACCCGGCTCAACTTTCCGCACAAAGGGGACGTTCGTGAGGGAAGCGACCTGTGAGATTCGCGAGATCTTGCACAATCCGTACGTGCCAGATACGTCGCACGAACCAATCCGGCAATTATGGAAGCAAGATTTCAACGACCCGGCACAAGGGGAAGACACGATCACGATCCGACCAGATCACTTTTTCCCGCCGGCTGCACTCTCATTGATCGAGGTCAATCCGTACGAGACGTCACGCATCACTGCGCCGTGGGAGACGTTTGAGTTTATTGCAAAGGCATTATTGATGAACAAATCGACGCCACTGTACCAACAGATCAGAAGCATTGCGAGTGGCGCTTACGTCCTATTGGAGAAACTAAAACCAGAGTTGCGTCAGAAATGGCCACAGGATATGACGGTGGACGAATTCAACGATATCGCGGTGGCATTTACAGAGTGGCCATTCAAGCCCCGATTCCTCCACTCTGAACCATTCGATGCTTCCGACGCTTCACGCAAGTACGGGCAATTGATTCGCGAGCGAGTGGGTAATTACAAACCTGTGCCATCCGGTCTCGCCCTGCCTCCTTCAGAAGAATAAATACGAGTACTACTGTAATCAATACAAATACTACTGTAACCCTAAAAGATGTTCAAAACCCACTTTTCCCACACCACCCCGCAACAACTGATAACATTGACAACACTTTGTCGGGACAGACTACTTGTTCCGACTTTGGAAAGTCAAGATGGCCACGCTCGCCAAGTTGGGTCATTTCAGGTTCGGTGGTGCGTCCGCGCCAAATGTGCTTGAATTATACCTCGACTTTGTCTGCCCCTACTCCAAGAAACAATTCGAGACATTTTACACATCCTTTGTGGCGGCCCAAGCAGATACTCCGACAAAACTTTTCGAGGATCGCTTGACGGTGATTTTCAGGCCGCAAGTACAGTCGTGGCATCCGGCGTCGACACTGCTTCACGAATCGGCCATCGCAGTCGCACTCTTGGCGTCCTCAGAGACCGAGACGTGGCGGTACCTCGCGGACCTGTTTGCTGCGTCTCACCAATTCTACGATTCTCATACCGTTCAGGAGTCGCGTGCAGATACGTACCTCAGATTATCAAAGATTGTAAAAGCCAGCACTCGGGTCGACGTCAAACAGTTTTTGGACATTCTAAACATTGAACCAGCCTCAAGCCCGTCTGAGCCGGGAAAGAATGGCGGGAATGGAGCGACAGACTTGTTGAAAAAGTCAGTCAAGTTGGGCCGACAGACTGGTATTCACGTCAGTCCAACAGTACTCTTCAACGGCCTCGTCGAGGGAAGCATCAGCTCGAGTTTCACAAAGCAAGATTGGCAAACTTGGTTCGATCAGAATCTAAGCTAGTCAACTCTTGTGCCCAATCCTCAATCCCCCCCTCCTAGACCTCCGCCTACGATGCTCCTCGTAATCGCCGATTTACGATTATTCAATAATTCATCTTGCGTCATCAAGTGCTTGTTTTCCCATCTGTCGTGCGTCATCCCTCGAACGAGACCAGTCTTCGGGTTGATTTCGACTTCGGTCGACGGCGTCATCTCGCCGTCCATCGTAGACATGGTCAAGTCGTCCGTCCGAGGACCTTGATCGTCCGACTCGTCGCCTGCGAGGAAGACTGCTTTTTTCTCCATCTCCTTCGGTCTGTGCTTCCGTTTCTTCGATTGAGAATTTTTCGGTCCGTCCTGCAAAATCTCCTGCATCCACGATCGACATCTTGCGATACTGTTGCGCGCCTCAGGTAAGATTGCCTTCATCTGCAAGAACCCGTGACTCGTGCCACGAACCAAAGTCATCTCTACGTGTTCATTCTGCTCCTCGTCGATATCAGCGTTTCCATTGGCGCTCGACATGGCTAGCTCTCTCCGTCGAGAGGTAGCCGCCTGTTTGGCCTCCCTGATCCTACCCGCCATGATCACCGTGTCATCAACAAACGGATCCACCTCGCCGCACATGAAGTACGTCTTTGGAAACTTGGCGAGAAGTTCAGAGGGTGCCAGAATGGGCGACAGCAGATAGTCCGTATGAAAGTCGGGCTTGTTGTGAGGGCCGATGTACAACAGGGCCATGGCGCGCATCATATCTGGAGAGATGATTCTATCCTGGAAGAACGACACTCGGGAAGTCATAGCGACCCGCGTTCCTAGCGGTCTCTCCTTGTTGCGATCAGCCGAGGCTGATCTGACATGTCCTGGCTTGCTCTTGCGCTGTCCGAGATTGATCGACGCTTGGGCCTGGTTCTTCAGATCCGTCAACTTCAAGGACTGCGACTCTCCATCGGGATAGACTTGCAACACAGACTTGCGACGCTCGTGGTGCCTTCTCGAGCTGAGGACCCCAAGATCACCGGCAGATTCCTGTCTCAGGAGTCGGAGATGATCTGCATTCATCCAACTCGTGATGTTGAAGTCGAGAAATGGGTAGATCAGGACGAGTCCCGAGGGCAGAGGTACGGCCGGGCGAGACTGATTCTCGAGTAACATCAACATGACGGCGGCGACAAAGTTTCCACCTGCAGAGTCCCCGACGAGGGCCGACTTCCGCAACTTGTTCATGCCCGGCTGAATGATCTCGCCTCGACTGAGCATGATCTCCTTGTAGGCATCGAAACATTCGTAAATCGCGTAGGGATAGACGTGCTCCGGCGCCTTCTTGTAGTCGATTGAGATGAACGGCGCCCCTAGTTTCTTTGCCCACGACATGTGTGCGTCGTCGTGCTCTCGAGGCGACATGGAGACGAAGCCGCCACCAGGAAAGGAGATGACGATCTTCTCTTGTTGGATCAGTTCCTCGACGGTGCCGTCAAAGTACAGCCACGCATCGACAGGAGGTAGATCATCACCTCTTTGTATCTGAAGTCTCTTCACGATAGCCACACGAGGTCGAGCGAGCGCCGTGATCGCTTTGATAAATGGGGTATTGTTCTTTTCCCAGCTGATCCGCAATTGCTCCACAGTTATGGTGGCTCGAACCTTCCTCACCTTCTCGTCCGCTTGATTGGCAAAGATGAGGTAGTAGACGGAGAAGAGTGCGCTCGCTATATGCTTCAACCAGTTCGGCCTGATGGGCATAGCAGTCCAGAAGCCAGCATCCAAGGCGGTGAGCAACCAAGTGGCCCTGTAGAAGTTGGCAGAGTACATGTGAGCAAGCGGTTCCGGGGCTGCGAGACCGATGATGGCGTCCAGATGCTTCACGACGTAGACCAAGTTCATGATGATCAGAAGCAATTGCCAGGGGGTAAGCATCCTCGAAAGCCTCCTCGAGAATCCTCTGACAAAGGCAGGCCCATTGGGATTCGACTGCCGCAGATAGAGAATCCAGAAGACTGCTGTCCCAAGCACCTGGGTCTTCCTCCACGAGGTCGAAGGCCTGCCCAAGAGATGATCCAGCATCTAGTGAAGGGTTCCTGTGGTATACTGCTAGCCTGAAAAGACCCACCCCTGTTCCCTGATGAAGGAGTACCCAGGCACAGAGAGGGAGAACGCGAGAGAGATTCAGGAGACGAGAAGAGGGTGGGTGAGAAGGTGGAGAGTTGCGAGCCAGGGAATCGCCCTCATTACGCGGGGTGCACGGGCTTTCACATGTCAGGGTGGCTTGTGCAGCAGCAGCAGCAGCAGCAAGATGTCAGTGATTCTTCTCCTGCTTCTTCTTCTCCTTTCCTACGACCTTGCTTATCCTTGTGGGCAGAATTCTCACTGCTTGTCGTCATAGTGTCATCATTGCGTGATATAATTGAATCGCCAAAGCTACAAGAATACTTATTTGAAGGATATATATACCGTGATTCCACGGATTTGTACGATTCTTTCAGCCTTCGAGTCCGACACTTGTAGCCTGTGTATTTGACTCGGGACCGTCTGTCGCTAGTGCGGAGCTTCTCATACCGATGATGCCGCGTCGGTCGCCGCGACCTTTGGCCCGCCTGAACAGGACCGCCTGCCCGAGTGCGTCGCAAGTCCGTTGGTTCTCGTCGTTGCTCTGGACGCGCCTCAGGACGGAGATGCACTGGAGCATGCGGCTGAAGACCTCGTTCCCGGAATGGTGATGGGCCGTGCTCGAGATGTTCAGCAGGACAGGCAACTGGGAAAATATCTTGCTGAGGCGCGTGTGTAATGGGATGATCAGGATGTCACGGTACGACTTGCACGCAATGGAGTGGATGCTCATGTTGGCGTTGCCAGAGTCCGGCAGATAAGGCGAGGCGTTGTTGGCGAGTTCTACCGTGACGGGCAGGAAGGTCGCCTCCAAGTGGGACAACACCGTGGAGAAGTAAAAGACCCAGATCTCAGAGAGCCTGGTGATTAGTTTCTCGTCCGTCATGGCGGCGAGGTTGTTGTCGAGACTGCGGATCCCAGTCTCGAAAAGCTCGGTGATGTCCTCCAGCAGATGACCTTCCTCGTGACGTTCGACGATGCGTCGCAGATGTGCGCTGACGAGTCGATTCAAGTCCTCTATAGGTTGACGCAAGCCTTCCCCATTGAAGAGTGGGAGCACACGGGCGCAGATCAAGGGCCAGTTGTCATCCACATCCAGGTTTGCGAAAGACGCGGATCTGCCCGCGTTGGCAAAGAACGAAGGAGAGATGGGAGGATGCCCAGTCGCATCGCCGGCCGGATTTCCCAACCTCAACAGGTCGAAACTTCTCCCGCGAGACGGACCTGAATATGAGGATCCCGGCCCACCGGCCAGACTCGGCTTGGAGTGGATGTGTGGATGCGGGACGTGGTTGCCCGCCTGTTTGATGAGGGAACTGAAGGACGAAGGCGCGGAATTTTGTAGACCGGCAGAATCTATCGGATACGAGCTGAAATAGTGCTGTTGCTGTGCGGGAGAAGTAGGACTGATGTGATCCTTGCTGTCCCTGGTATACTGCGACTCCTTGGCGTCCGTCTTGACGCTCATCTTTGACGGGCGCGAAAAGAGGTTGCGTTTCGGACTCGGGACGACAGGCTTCGTCGGACTCGTGAGGGGACTACCTTGAACGTTTGACGAGGCCTTCAGAGACGTGTGATTCGATCCGTAGTTGTTGCTCTTATCACCGACCTGTTTCTTCGGAGTCGGAGGATTTGTACCATCGCTCGAGTCTGAATCTTCATCAACAAATCGCGGATCTCTGGATATTGCTCCGGCGGTCGGCATCGACCGAGCTGTGACCTTTTTACTGTCCGACCTGATATCGGTATCCAGAAGATTGATCGGTGAACGGTGCACGGTGGTCGAGTTGAATGCACAAATAGTGGAGCCTGAATGTCTCAAAAAACAATGTCCTTTTGAATTCAGATGAATTTTTTTGAAAGAGGAAATACAGTCGCTAATGCTGCCATCTATCGAAGGTGCCCTACTATGTACTCTCGTGCTGTCCAGCTCATGTGTCATCCCGCGTGGATTGCCTGTCACTTTTTTTTGGACCTAGATTAGTCTTGCTCAAAGTTGTCGGATGTCTTCAACTTCTTGCCTGGACCAGAGATCTCGTCCCCCTCTCTTTTCATCATACCAACGGCATCTTCGAGACCGGCTGTGAAGTCGTCATCGCCAAAAGCCGAGTCTCGCTCGCCCTGAGCGTCCAGTTCGAGGTCGATCTCGCCCATCGCATCGTTATCTTCTTCATCCTCCTCCTCCTGCTTGACTTCCTGCCCATGCCCGTCGCTCAATAGGCCGGGTGAATTGAAAAAGTCGTCTGTGTTGTCGCCGTGCTCGGTCTCCTTCTCCTCGTCATTCTCAATTTCATTACCACCTTCCTCCAAGTACTGCTGATCCTCAACGTCTTCCTCGTTGAATGTCAAACCTTCGGGTGGCAAGGCTTGCGACAAGGTCTGGGCGGCCTGCTTCTGAAGCAATTGAGCAGCTTCTTGTTGCATTGATCGACCAGACACTACGGTCTGAGACCCGCTTATCGACTGCTCGTGATCTGCAGCCTGCCGTGACGGATCCTTGTCCGTGGTGGCCTGTCCTCGGTCGACTGCCTCAGGGCCCGACTGGCCTTTAGGACTGCTAGATCCATTGCTGCGAAGTTTCTGTGCCTGCTTCACCAAGAGTTTTTGATCTTCCGGCAGGGCAGGCAAGCTCTTCAGCAGGTTTTCGAGCTTGTTCTTTGGGTTCCCTCGACCGAATAATGGTGATAGCTGTCCCAGAACGTCGCTGGTCTCCAGCATTCTCATATGTCGAGCTGTAATGCCGCATTCTAACACCATACGTTTCCGTGCATTCAGGTCAGACGTGGGTACATTGTCGTCCCTTGGCTGCGGTTTCTCATCTTCCGCCTTATTGTTCGCCCGGGAAGGGGGTCTCGAAGAGGCCGGCATGGACCCCGATGGCGAGCGGCCAAAGAGATCTTCGTGATCGTTGTCTTCGGCATCCTCGGGTCCACTCCTTCTCGCCTCCGGTGATTCGGCATCCGAGCTTTTATCGCCTTGCGATTGGCCTCGTTCAACTAGGTCGTTATCATCATACGTCGCATCCCGGCTGTTTTGGGGCTTGTTTGGCGCGGGGGGTCGCCGGCAGAGCCATTCGTCCCAAGTCTCAGCAACGAATTCCCAATTCTCAATCTTGAGAGTCGCATTCTGACCTGGACCGGGTGTGAACACCACTCTCAACCTACCCAACATCTCGACCTTTGTCAGATTCGGATAGTAGTAGCACAGTGTCGCCTTCGGACACTCTACGACATGATTCGCGGGCGGCATGTAGAACTCTTGCGCATCGTGAAACGTGAGGGCGAACTTGGAAACCTCCCTGTGGAGTTGATGGAAGTAGGTCGGGAGCAAGGGCGTCGGGAGCTCATAGGAGAGAGATGTATCGTTCGGAAGGGAATGGGTGCACAGGGCAGGATCGACATAGAACTCGTCCACGAATCGCTTCCATGCGTCCAGATCCGAGCTCTCTGCAAAAGAATTCATCTGCTCACTGTAGTTGAGGAGTCGAAGGATGGCGCTACCGAGACGATGTGTCGGTTGTGCCTTCTGGACGGCGTTCATGCGCTCCTGTTGCATTGTCCAATTGGCGGCGGCGGCCGCAGCCTGCCGCTGTCGCATGATCTGGCTCTGTAGATATCCCGGAGGCAAGTGCGCGGCCGGTATGCCCTGCGCGGTCTGAGAAGCAGCTCCCGGCACTTGATCGGGTGTGTGCGACAAGCGCTGCGGCATAGGCGTGTTCATCCTGACCTGATGCTGGAGCTGCTGGGTCAGATGCTGCGGAATCTGTACAGGAGACCCGGCATAGGGCGACGAGGAAAAGGGAATGTGTTGTGCAGTAACGCCAATGTCATGACCCTGATGCGACATGGACCGCGAAACATTCGCTGCTTGTACACTCATCACCGAGAGTATACTCCTTTCAGACTCTGTCGTTGACGAGCCCAATGCTACAGAGCTTCAATCGCTTCACTGGCGCCGCCACCCGATCTTGACCGGTGCAATCGCAAAGGCTGTCGGAACTCGTCCCAGAGTTGAATTGAACGTAATAATCAGAAGTGCGGACGAGCGGTTCAACGGATAGAATTCCTCTTTGCGAACGGTGACTTGCACGTGATGGCGGGTGCTACTTGACTGGAAATTACAAGCCACGTGGGCGAACGAGGAAAAAGTATATCACAGTCGATGCTCAAGAACTGTTTAGTTTTCTGGTAGTGTTCTTCAAGGACAATGGTGAGTATATTGCAGTCGGGGGCAATCCGTGTCAGTGTACTAGGTTATCGGGGTATGATGAAGAAATCGTTCGTTAGTCCCTTCGGGGTTCCTGTACGCAACGGCGCTGCGCAGCGTTTTCCCTTCCTTGGATGTCGGACCCCATTCCTATACATTCGATCTGCCTCAAATCTTTGTGAGGAATGCATCACTGACACGCACAGATTGAGATTGTCAGTGATTGATGGCAAGGCTTTTCAGAGGCCGGCGTGGATGCACTTGCCTCGTGACAGACACGACACGACACGAATTCGCAGTCACTCCGGCCCTCTGGATTCCGTGATTTTACTTCAGACCACTAGACGGCTCAAGTTTCGTGTATCATCGGGCCATGGACATGTTCATTACGGCTCCTATCCTTACCACGAACTTCTCACTAGATTCTTCGTCATTTTTTTTATGGATGCCAAGATTAAACCTAGTGGCCATTTCGCTAGCGCTCTCCAGAACAGATTCGAGAGTACTTGATAGTAGTGAGCCTCACAGATCAATAGCCTCTCATAGTCGGAAACATAATGATATTGTTCTTATTCCAATTCTGCCAGACAAGTCACACGTGTACAATATGATCACTTCTGCAGTGCATATGATTCAAGTTATCAATCAGCCATACACTGGCATGGGAATTGCTCATAAAACATTTATTCGATTACAAAAACAATACGGAAATCTACAACTGATCATAATTTCAAATCATTGTCGTGAAAGCTAGGCCAAATTGCTCTCCAAGCAGATATCAGCTTTAAAGGTAGGATGCAACAAGGTAGATGACGTTGCAGTTGGCATTGCCTGATGCTGGTACTTGAGTGCCAGTGTAGATTCTGTAGCTGCCATTGTCTCCATTCTTGCATGCGTAGATCGTGTTGATGCCGCCGATCGTGAGTTGGGAGTTGCTTTTGCACAAGCCATAGTCTGTGTTGCCGCCGCCATAATCAGCTTGAATCTGACCATTTGCAATGTCGACCACGCGGCCGTGGTTGTCGTACAGGTGTCCATTCGGCGAGAAAAAGAAGAATGGCTTCGTGGCAGACTCACAACCTTGCGAGGTTGGGTCGACACCGTTGTTGGTCCCGACAAACATCTGTCCATCGCCGACCTGTTGCACGTACCCGGCTCCATACGAAGCGTCGCCTGCGTATGGTACGACTGAGAGGTAGAAGGGCTTTCCGACAACCTGCCAGCTTGCACTGCAGACTGGGTACGATCCAGAAGGATTGGTGTTTCGTGCGACGAGCGGAGTGGCCGAGATGGTGGCTGCGAGAGCGGCGAGGACGGTGGTTGTGGTAGAGAAGAGCATGATTGTTTGCTGTGAGCGAAATAGTGTTTCTGTTCCCTTTTGCTGATGTAGCTTGATGAGTCTCTCTAAGATCAAATTGGGGATCAAGCACCTTTTGTAGTCGAGACGTTGTCTCCCGGCACCCCAAGTCTGCACATAGGATGATCTTTGGAGCCGATCGTCATCTGAGAGCTTCGCGCTGAGCTGAGTAGTGGATGGCAATGGCGTATGACGCTCTCTCGTGGGAACGGTAGCGGACGACCTGACAGCCCGCTATGGCTTGAATATGTTGGGTTGCCGGACAAATCGGACCGCACGGCTTGCGAGATGCAGCATCGCCACCGTGAAGTATCCGGTAGAGATGGAGACGAACGATCGTCCCTATGCGTGATCTGTGGGGAGCGATGCGTTCGAGGAGAAAAAACAAGCCTCTTGGTCCCAGGTCAGACGGGTTCAGCCCGACATCGTGATGGGGGCTTTGCTACGACGCAAGATCATGCATCCGACAACGAAACCCGTTTTATCCACACGAGGTTGATGAGAGCACGAAGGCCAACTAGCACACCACAAAATCTGGGAGAATGCGGGGGTGATTGCGGGCGAAGAAAGTCTCAATTAGCCCGGGGGCTGAAGTGGCTTTTCGTCCCGCGTGCGTGAACATCAGCCGTTCTCCACGAACCCAAGTGGACGCGGATTCTCTTGGCGTGGTCGGGTTGCTATGGCGAGTTCTGCAAACTTTTAATCATGCACGACACGTGGACAAGACATGCCAACAGCTAGATCATCGGACAGACGATGCATGCTGAAGTGCCAGTCTCTGGGGCGGTCCGACCGTGCCGGCCGGGTCCGTGACGAATTTGAAGCCGTAGTGCCCTGTCGTACTCGCAGACAAACTTGGAGCAGGGACTAGACATGTGATGAAAAGTCACCTGACGAGCAGGCTTGATCTTCGCAATCGAAATCAGCCATCGGAATTGCCAAAGATCGCTGATTATGCGCTATCGATCTAGGTGCAAACAGTCGGAGTCTCTTTTGCTGACGAAAGATCGTGGACTGTACGCTTGAAGGGCGATTGTGGTCATGGTCAAAGGAGAAGTGGACGAGACCACCAGATGTTGCGATCGAACAGCCTGTCGGACAGTTCATCGCAGACGCCATATACGTTCACTCGACCCTCAATGATGCTATTTTTTAGTCAGAATGATCTCTTCAACATCTTGTAGGGTATGCTAAGCCTCCAGGTATCAAGTTGCATGGAGTGCTAACACAGCTTTGGCGAATTTCTGATCGATCTCAATCATGTCCTGATGGCATACAATATTGTATGCATTCATATCAATTACTGTCGCTGTTTAATGACTGTCCCTGTCACTTCTGCAAGGAAGAACTCATATGAAAGCCCGCCAAAAAAGGAATCAGGGATTGGGAGCATGTACGTGATCAGTGTAATCTATCTTTGTCGCCGTTTTTGAGGTCTTCTCCTTCTTGGGCGAGGTTGACATCGTGTTTCATTCCACCCAAAGCGATCTTGTATTGTCCCTTGATCTTGTCCGCCAGAGAGACGTGAGGCTTCTCCGCCATCCCATCAGGAGCTCTCGTAGATGCATTGGGCACAGCTGTTGAGCCTTCCAATTTGCCGTTGTTTTCCGAATTGAGTTGTACCTTTCGCGTCCAGGCATCGTGCGTCTGTCCCTCGACCGATGCATATACTGCCCTGGCCTTGTTAGTGTCTGTGACAACTCGTTCGAAGATAAGACCACTGACTCGTCCGTCAAATCGGCATTTCGAGGGTCGCTGGGATCCGTCACCGTCGCTGGCTTTCCGTACTGTGGTATCTGGCTCATGTCTCGTCGAATTCACAGAAGAGGTGAGGCTGCTTTCGCTCAGTCTCCCAAGTCACCGCACTAAGAGCAATCACGCCAGATCGACACTCCGCCACGATCAAGCCAATCATTGCCCAATCGAGCATGATATCGGACCGCTTCATACGTTATCAGATTAATACCCGATATAGCTGCGAATTGTATTCGCGAAACGTTCCTGTGCTGCCTCTCCGTCTTTCAAAGCGCGTATAGCCATCGGACTTTCTGGGAAAGAAGTGCAAGTGAAAGGATCCTGGCGTGCACAGCGGCGGGAACTTTTTGAATGAGTCAATCCCAAGATCTCCTCGATAATGCGCGACCATATCTACAAATAGCTATGAAGCAGATCAACGCGCTTCCTCTGTTTACGCTCGGTGTCACGGCAGCCATGTTTCTCTTCTGGTTTCTGTCATTCGTGTCTTCTATCGCAACGGCGTTCGCACTAAAGCCGTCAGACTTGGGCAATTTCGAATTGTCGCGCCTGACGACCTATCCTCTCGTTCACTCGTCTTCCATGCAATTTATCATCAGCATAGCTGCGTTCGTCCCGCTATGCAGCCGGTTTGAGAGACAGTACGGTACTCTGCGTAGTCTTGCCATGTTCCTCGGTCCTTTCGAATCAGTGCCGGGTCTGATTTACTGCTTCCTCGATGGTTTCGTGCTACGACAGGACGGGATCATCTCGGGTTGCTCGGTCTTTGTATTCGTATTGCTGAGCATCGAAGCTGCGAGATACACGTCAGGTAGTGGTTCTAACAGGAATGTGGTGGTTGCCGGAAAGGAGATCCCTGTCGTCGCTGCGCCATTCCTGATTCTGATTCTTACGACGATCTTTCTCCCTGGTGGAAGTTTCATCTGTCACGGGGCAGCCATCGGTGTCGGATCATTATTCGCGTCTGGACGCGTCGACTTTTTGCTTTTACCCTTGAAGATTGTCAATTTCGTCGAAGTCAAGGCAGATCGTCTGATCGTTCTAGTTCCGCATTATATCACTGCTGAGGCTGCAAGCACAAGTTTCACGCCTCTACCGGTGTCAGAGCCCGGTGGCTTCCGGGCTACGTTCAATCAGAGCTCAAACACATTGAGTCCTGACACATCAACGAATACCAATGCCAACCTTCCGAGAGCCGCTAGCCCCAATCCGCTCTTGCGAGCGGAGAGTACACGACCGTCAGCGAATCGGCAGGCATCGTCTGTTTGGCCAGCATCTCAGCGTGAAGATTGAGTGCGGTTTGAGAGAGTGAGAAAGAATTTGGTGTACAGAAGGAAACAAGGATAGAGTCAAATTTTGATAGACGAGTCGGCATAGCGAGGAGCACAATTTAGATTAGTTTCTCTGGGAAATCATATATTTATGGTAAAAAGAAATGCATGATCGACGTCGTCGGGTATGACGGTATGTATGGCATTGAGCGCCACTATCTGGATTTTGTCTCCGCACAATGCCGGTCACTCTTTTCCTTTTGAGCATTACAATATTATATAGCACGACTGCAGCAAGTACTTTTTTCCCGGAAAAAAAGGATGTCGACAATGAGAGCTTTCGTGAGCGCACCTACGAAGAGTGCGAAAGTTTCAAATATAGCTATTCCCGAGCCAGAAGAAGGCGAGATTTTGGTCAAAGTCTCGACTGTGGCACAAAATCCAACAGATTGGGTAACGACTCTTACATTTTATTTCCCAGTCGGGTGTAGTTGAGACTGACTGAGGGAATGTAGAAAGCGATGCGAGCTGTACCGGAAGGACGAATCATCGGGTGCGATTTCGCGGGGACGGTGGAAGATGCCAACGGTTCGTCATTCAGAAAAGGTCAACGGGTTGCTGGGTTCGTTCATGGGACGTGGGGTGATCCAGTTCGAGGTTCGTTTGCAGAGTACTTGATTACTGAATCGGATGTGGTCTATGCTATTCCCGACGAAATCTCCGATGTGGATGCATCAGCGATCCCACTCGCTTTCGCTACGGCCGTACAAGCGATGATTCAACGTCTCGAATTGCCTGAACCTTCGCGTCCCACCACCACCACCACCACCGACGTAGTCCCCGTCATGATTAACGGTGGTACTACGTCAGTTGGGAAATACGCGATTCAATTGGGAAAACTCGCGGGCCTTTTCGTCATTGCTTCAGGATCGAAACGGAACCACGCGTTGTTGAAAGATTTGGGCGCAGATGCGTGCGTCGATTACCACGATGCAGATTGGCCCGAACAAGTACGCGCCCTGACGCACGATAAATTGGAACACGCATTCGATTGTATTTCAGAGAATGGGACGACGAAACAAGTAAGTGCTTGTCTGAGTTCAAAGAGGGGCGGACACATCGTCACACTACTCCCCGTCCCCAAAGACTTGGAAACAACCAAAAACGTCAAGATTGAGTCGACGATTGTCTATACCGTCTTTGCCCGGGAACTCAAGTACGGCGCATTCGATAATTGTGGAGCACCCCGGCCGGAAGATAAAGCCTTGTGGGTAAAGTACTTGTCTCTCCTGCCTGACCTTTTGACCTCCAAGAAAATCAGACCCAATCGAGTCAAGTTGATGGACGGCGGATTGGATGGAATCATGACTGGCTTCGACCTCCAAATCGCTGCAAAAGTCAGTGCCGAGAAATTAGTCTATACCATCGCTTAACATAGAAACCCCCGTACTATACTGCTATTGTATCGTCATGCCATTAGGAAAACTCGTAAGGAGATTTATCCGTGGATTACTTTTCTAGAGGAAGACACGATACAACCATGAAAGGATTGCTTGAATATATCACTACATGCACGTATGCTAATCGATCGACTCTGATGGTCGACATACCCGGAGAAAATATTTCAGAGTCCAACGAGTTTCGTCAGACCGAAACCGACACTGCACACCACGAGCAGAGTCAGCACAGAGGCCGGCAAACCCGATTTCAAAAAGTCCTTGACCGATAAGTACCTGACGCCGACCTCGTTTTCCATCATGATCGCCGTCATGTTGGGGAATCCTGAAGTAGGGAGACCCATGGCGGCAGACGCCATCAGAACGGATCCCATCACCAACAGTCGAGGGTGCGGGTCGTCCATTCCAGCGCCGACTTGAGCGACGATGGGAAGCACGATCAAAGCCGCGACCGTGTGACTGATGAATGTCGCCACGACGAGGATTAGGGCTGCGAATACGATGAAGACAGAGTACAGACTGAGACCATCTACTCCATGTCTGATCTCTTCTGCGATGGTCTGCAGCAGGCCGGAAGAAGAGACCGCCTTGCCAAGCGCGATACCGCCCATGGCGAGAATTATGACGGTCCACAAAAAGTTATTGAAGTCTTCTTTGGTCAAGATACCGGTACCGAAGAAGACAATGAGAGGGATGATTGCTATCACGCCCATATCACCAAAGGTTTGGTCGAGGTTTCGTTCCACACACCACAGTATGATGGTTAGAATAGTGATAGCAGAGATGAACCACTGGACCTTTGTAAATTTGTCCTTCGAGGCGCGGATGGGTTGGATTGACCTTTCCTTGCCAGTATTGAAGGTGAACAGCAACAGGGACCAGATGGCGAGGATAGACAGAGTGCAAACCGGGATCGAGATAAAGAACCATTGGCCCCAACTTGGCTGCGGATTCATGTTCTGTAGAGCGACAATATTTTGCGGAGATGCGATCGGACTGGCCATCCCACCGACGTTGGAGGCCAACGCAATACCAACGATTAGACACTTGGCAAATTCCGACTCATTCGGTAGAGTTCTCAGAATCGGCTGAATGATGGAGAAACATAGAACGGGCGCTGCAACATTGGATATCCACATCGAGGCGAAGGCTGCCACGAACATGATGGCCAGCAGAACCATTCGCGGATTGGTCCCGACCTTCGAGAGAACCGTGGTCGCCAGGAGTTTTGCAATGTGATACTTCGAAAGAGCCGCCGCGATACTGAAACCTCCAAGGAGCAGCATGATCGTGGGCGTCCACATGGCGCTGAAGATATATTTTGTGGCAGCTGGTGCTTCCAAACGAACATGTTCCACGTCGTCAGATCGTACGACTCGTAGAAGCACGACAAGAATTGGGACGACCAGCGATGTCGTGAAGAGTGGGATCACTTCAGTCGCCCACATGAGAGAGACGAAGATCAAGAGTGCCAAGCAATTGGACTGCTCCGGCGCCTCCAGAGTGGGGACGAATATCAGAGCTAGGAAGATTCCAACGATGAAGAGAAGGATCCAGAGGGTGGGATTCAGCAGTGAGCGAGGGATGGCATACTTGCCGATCGGCGTTGCCACGACCTGCACCTCTGAACTTGTTGGTGTAGATGCCCCGCCAAGTAAGGACCTGAACTGACTGACGCTTGCGGCCTCCGCTCGCCTTTCGATATTGATCATTTCTCGCCAAACGGTGTTTCGCTCCCACACGACATGTTCTCTGAGGTAGGTTTTTAGTTCCTTCCTCGCTATTTCCACAGAGTTCTGAGTCACAGCAGCGTAGTTCTCAATCACACTAGTAATTTGTGAGCTCAGCTTTTCCTTCGTGGCTTCCAGAAATGGGTATTTCGAGTTGACTTTCTTCGAGTACGGCGACTTCAAATTTCGGTTGAGTGTTTTGTCGAACTTCTTGAGGGCTTTCGTGAAGCCGGTCCCGTTTAGGGTGGTGTATGAGCGCAATTCAGACAGGTCAACATAAAGGCCAATGATCCTTTTCTTCATTGCAATCTGAGACTCATATGAAGCGAAACCGTCGTAGGGATCCTCGTCATCAGAATTGTCCGCTATCGCATTGGAATTGTTCTTCCTTTTAGTACCTGGATTGTCATTTGAGCCCGACGAGTGTCGGGATAGAGGAGCGTCTTCAGTGCTTGACCGTCTGCGACTGCTCTGGCCGGTGGAGTCTGCCCGCTTTCTCGGGCGACCTGAGACAGAAGATTGTCGCGCAGACTTTTTAGTGGCTACTGCGCTGTAAGGGTCGATTATATCGCCGTAGTCCTGCTCGAGCTGATATTCCGAAAAGTCTTTCTGCAGGGTGACGAACTTCTCGTATATCTCAGTCTCCTTGGTCTGGTAGAACACATCAATCTTCTGCAGTTCCTTATCGAGTGCAGATATGAACCTCTGATCGAGCTCTTCGTCCGTGGCGCTTAGCAAGTTCTCGACTTCATCCTCCTCATCTCCCTGATTCGGAGTCAGATGCGCCTTCTCAAGCAGGTAGATGAGCTTCTTGAGGTTCGAGTAGGCGAGGTAATTGTCCGACCACTCTGGCACGGCATTGAACTGGAGTGAATGGGAGAATTTCATGATCTTGGTAGCAGCAACGCAGCTGTGTTGGCGCGCTCGATTGACCCTGTCACTCGCAAGATCGAGCAACTCTATTCCAGAGGTCCCCTGGAGGGTCGAACCCGTGATGCTCTGAGCTGGCTGCGCTGCCTACCGTGTCTGCGCAACAATGGCTTTGTGTCCCGGCGGTGCTTGGTGGTTGCACACAGCCGTGTGCGTACGAATTTTCGCTCGCCTATGGCACCATTGAGCCGTACACGGTAATACCACCCGCCTGCGATCTGTCGCATCGATCGTTTCAGACCCCTCGCTATCGATAGCCCACACGGGTGCGTCGAGAAGTGAAAAGGACCGCTCGAGCGCGTTCTACGTCGCAGCACTAATTAGGCGCGGGCACATGTGAGCGCTATCATGGCCAAACGCACTTTTAAGGCACAAACTCAGTCCACGCAACGTGGACGACGTCCACGGCGCCTCGACAATCTTTGCAGCCGGCTGCGCTTCTGTGACACTATATGCAAGACTTCCACAATCGCACCCAGGTTGACAGATCATAGCTACACCAGCGAGCGGTACGAAAAGACCTGGTCGGCAAAATTTGGCCCAGAGATAAAATTTTGGATGCAGGGCTGAAAGTGCTATAATTGGCTCTGCAATTAATCTTGCATTGACTCGTGGCTGGAGGCTTGTCCGGGTTCCAGACTGCCAGCGCTCAGACTTGCGAGGACTCTTCAGGCAACAGTCTACTCCTGACCCAGGTGCAAATCATCAGAAGACCCTAGACATCCGCGACGAGCTGATGAGTACACGTCGCGGTATGACAAGGAGGGCGAAGCTTCTGCCTGTGGCTGCGCATGACGCAACGGGGTGAGCCATACATGTGATTCAGGTGTGCTCGCGGCATGACCCAAGCTGATTGTCCGCGTTTGAACCCAGGCCCTGACTGCTTTCAGGACGGAGCGGATGGTCACTTCTGGCGAAGGGGGTGTAGGATCTTCCTGCTGGCGCACTTCGAGTGTTTCATGCGATGAGAAACCTGTGGGCGCGGGTGGCTTCGATCGAAAGTGACGCCGCGTTCCAAATTGGTGACGCCCGTCAAAGTCAAAACCTTCCCATCTCCTGCAAGCTGCCCCCCCTCATTTCTTTGTGCACACTTCTCACTTAAGGCCCTTCGCTCCTTCGCCCGCATCGACGCTGCCCTCTCTGACTTTGACGATCTTTTACAACCTTCCCTGCTTCGAAGAGTGGTCCTTTGGAGATCTCGCAAGCTGCAGTCTCGTACGCGCTCCATTCTTCCCGCTTACCAACGGTTTCGACGATCTCAATCGGACTCATTCCTAGCCACCCAGGCATTCAACATCTCGTTTGATCTGCGATAATGACCTTTATCACTTCCAGGAGCACGATCGATGCGCTCATGGGCCCCTCCATCAGGACGCAAACCACGTTACAAACAGTCTCACCTCGACAGCAGCGCGCTCTCGCTATCAAATCAGCGAGCGCCCCAAACTTGCTCTTATCGAAAGAGCCCACATACTCGGGCGTAGAGTCTGCGGATGGCCCCAATTCTCAATCACAGATCGGCTCCCGACTCAGGTCCCGTCAACAGAGTGATCCACAACAGCGTCTCGTACAACTGCAACAATTTGCCAATATAAAGCCAAGCTCACTACACTCTCACGTGCCCCGCCGCAGGTCACGGAGGTGTATGTATAATGGATCTCTGGACCTTGGGGAAAGCTTCAATCTGGCTCCCGTGATCGAATCTGGCCTCTCACCTTCTGAAGAGAAGGCGGACCAGGACTCGTTCAATTTTTCAATGCCGAACCGCAGGAGGTCAAAGCGCAGCTCGCGCGGTCCTGATCAACTCCCAGTCCCGCAGACTGACTCGGGTCTAGCTGAAGCTTCCCCTGTACCAAGCTCGCCACCAGCGACTGCACTCCTGCGCGAGCAGGTGGCTCACAAGAGTGGTCCATACTCTGCCGCGCAGACGCTCAATGGACCTATCGCCAGCCTCCCTGACCTTCACGCCGTTCTGCACATCTCGCGCGACGATGCATCTGCGAATGAATGTGAATTCAATTCTCTTGGCATTCATTCTACAATGTCGAGCCCGGAGCTGACGTGTAGTTCTTCCCTGTCATCGGAGGAAGAATTGGGTTCTCGATGCTCCACATCCTCCACATCCTCCGTCGAAGACTTCTACGACGAATTCAAGGCTGGTCTTCAATTCTTAGCCGCCAAAGACAAGGGAGATTTCGACCATCGAAATGTTCAAATCGCACATGCCTCACATATAACGCTATCTCAGAAGCGGCAGGCGAGCCACGGGGCCGTCGACAAAGTACACCGAATTCTCGGTCCTGAATCGCCCAGGCTTGGGTCATCGCAGTTTCGTTCCCCTCCGCACTCTCCGACTCCAACACAGGAGCGACTGGTTCATGACTCCCCGCTGACGGCCGGCGATCATTCCCCGGCGAAGAAGCTTTTTGGGTTGCTCAAAAGTAGTCACTCCAAGTCTCGTTCGGGGAGAATATAAATATCCCAATCTCGAGATTAACAATCGTTCATGCTGAGCATGGGGAGGATTATCAGGGGATTAGGGGCCAAAATAATATCATCGACAGAAGCATGTGTCTAGACTAGTAATGATGTTTAATACAATAATAATGAACAATGACAGATAGACTCTCGCATTCGCCCCAAGAGACGTATCGCGTAAGATGCAGCGCATGCCGATCACCTCACATGGCCACTGTGTTGTTGCTGTTGCACGACCCGCATGGAAATCAGGGACGACCTTCGACCTTGCTTGTGCGTCGTACGACCTGACCGTTTTCCAACCACAGAGCCTTTTCCTAGAGCAACTCCCTGATGTCACCCGAGTGGTGTCCACATCTGTATTCATTCAACTGACAAGAGCTTACTTAAAGCAGATAATAAGTGCGCAGAATTGATCATTCATCCTCTGGCAGGACATCAGGCTCCTCCTGCACTTCTTTGCCTCCGGCTTCCCTCTTCATCTCCGCCGTCAAGAAGACGTTCATCTCCGCCTGCATGTCTAGCACGGACTGCCTCAAGGATGCCAGATGATCCGACTCATCTATCCTCAGCTCTTTCACCGTCGGCTGCGTGCTTTGGGATGAATATGTGACAGACAGTCTTGCGTCAGACATGCTAACCCCGATGCTGGTCGAGTGACCTAGTGCTGTGATGGGTGTACCTTGGACGCAAGCTTGAGTAGCTTGAGTAGATCTGGCCGAGTACGTGTTTGAAGTCGCGAGCTCGATTCGTCTTCCAGAAATGCGCCACTTAATGGTCGACCCACACTCGACTCCAAGAACACCGCATCACCGCACAGCTTTGCAGTGGGTGCTTTGCGACAGTAAGCTTCAGCATGGCCGAGGACGCTTCGTCCCCTCATGTGGAGGTTGGGAGCATAAGGCGATCTCCTACCGCGAGCTCGATTGGCTCTCCTCCGTCCTCTCCTCAGCTCAAGACGAGATCTGATGACTCCAGATCTGTCTCAGGCTCGTCCAAGAAACAGATTGTCGGTGTCTGCGCAATGGACTCCAAAGCACGCTCGAAGCCATGTAGGAACATCTTGAAGCGTTTGCTCGCAGATGGCGAGTACGAGACTGTAATCTTTGGCGACAAGGTCATTCTTGACGAGGATATCGAAAACTGGCCGAACTGCGATTATCTGATTTCCTTCTTCTCGACTGGCTTTCCTCTCGATAAAGCGTTGCGTTACGTCGCCCTGAGGAAGCCTTTCTGTGTCAACAACCTTAATTTTCAGAAGGTTCTGTTCGACAGGCGTCTGGTACTCCAGTTGCTTGAGGCTATTGGAGTACCCACGCCATATCGACTAGAGTGTTCGCGGGATGGCGGTCCACGGGTCTCGTCGGAGGTTGCCAAGATCATGCAAAAGAGATTGGGAATCAAGATGAACCAGGATGTGCCGTTGCCTGAAGTCAAGATGCTAGATGACGACACATTGTCCATTAATGGTAAAATCATCAAGAAACCATACGTCGAGAAGCCGGTTTCGGGTGAAGATCACAATATTCATGTGTACTACGCAAAAGGCAAAGGCGGTGGTGGTAGACGTCTGTTCAGGAAAGTTGGTAACAAGGCTTCAGAGTTCGACCCTGAATTGAACGAGCCTCGAGACGATGGTTCTTATCTCTATGAGCAATTCATGGATGTAGACAACGCCGAAGATGTCAAAGTCTACACTGTTGGGCCTGGTTATTATCATGCAGAGACAAGGAAATCACCCGTTGTAGATGGACTTGTGCGTCGTAATACGTACGGCAAGGAGATCCGGTATGTCACAGAACTTACCCAGGCAGAGGCGGATATGGCCGCCAAGATTTGTACCTATTTCGAACAGGCCGTCTGTGGGTTTGATCTCTTACGTGCCGGTGGTAAATCATACGTGATAGATGTCAATGGCTGGTCGTTCGTAAAAGATAACGAGGACTACTACTATCGTGCAGCAACAGTTCTGAGAAAGATGTTCCATACTGCGAAACAGGAACGTTATAAGCAGAATCCTTCGATTTTCTCTGCAATCACTGCTCCTGTGCAGGAACAGCACAATACCTGGCAACTGAAGGCATATATCGCAGTGGTGAGACACGCTGATAGAACGCCCAAAAACAAGTTCAAATATTCCTTCAAATCTGAACCATTTGTCACGTTGCTTCAAGGTCACACCGAGGAAGTCATTCTCAGGAACGAGCAATTACAGATCGTTCTCGCAGCCACTGAACGCGCGCAATCACTGAAGTGCGAGGACGCTGACAAACTGCTTCAATTGAGAACAGCACTCATCAAAAAGATGTCCTTACCTGGCACGAAAGTTCAGGTCAAACCTTCTTACAATGACGCCTCTGAACTAACCAAGCTTCAATTGATCGTCAAGTGGGGAGGTGAATTTACTCACTCTGCACGGTATCAGTCGAAAGACCTCGGTGAAAATGTTCGAAACGATCTCATCATCATGAACAAGGATTGCGTCTCTCATGACAATGTCAAAATATATACATCCTCAGAACGAAGAGTCTCTGCATCCGCTGAAATATTCGTAAAAGCCCTGCTTGATAGGAATGAATTGTCTGAAAACTTTATGGAGGTCAGGAAGGATCTACTGGATGACTCAAACGCTGCGAAAGATCTCATGGACAAAGTTAAGAAGAAGTTGAAGACTTTATTGAGAACAGGTGAACGAGCACCTCCTCAATTCACTTGGCCAAAAGATATGCCAGAGCCTTGGCAGGTCATGGGTAGCGTGATCGAGCTTATGAAATACCATCGAGCAGTTATGAGGCAGAATTGGCAAGAATTTGGCCCAGACGTGGACAAAATACAGCTTCGATGGTGTTGCAATGAGGATCCTCTGCTCTTTAGAGAAAGATGGGAAAAATTGTTCAGCGAATTCTGTGATGTCGAAAAAGTTGATCCCTCCAAAGTCTCTGAATTGTACGACACAATGAAGTACGACGCACTGCACAATCGAGCTTTCCTGGACACCATCTTTTGTGATCCTGAGGTCAACGCGACGAAGGAACTGGGGGAAAACCTCAGTAAACGATCGTCAATCTCATCGGATACCGGACTTAGACCAGACACTGCTTCGATACATTCTGCTTCCGGAAACGCGTCCAGTGCGCGAGAGCCTCGCAACCGTAACGTCTCCACCGATCGATCGGCCAGTGTTTCGAATAGTCAACAAAGCAACTCAAATAATGGTGCAGTCTCGGAGTTGACCACGAAACCTGGTTTGGACAAGCTCCGCGAACTTTACAAATTGGCCAAAGTTCTGTTCGACTTTGTCTCTCCACAAGAGTATGGTATCGAAGACGATGAGAAATTGGACATAGGATTGCTGACATCGATGCCGCTACTCAAGCAGATGATATCCGATATTAAGGACTCTCAATCGTCTGATCAGGGAAAGACATTCATCTACTTCACAAAAGAATCTCACATTTATACATTGCTAAACTGTATTTTCGAGTCAAAAATCCCGACCAAATTCGCCAGAAACGAAATTCCCGAGCTGGATTACCTGACGCAAATAAATTTCGAATTGTTTGAGCGAACACCTCACGACTGTCAAAATAATGATAAAGAATACTCTGTGCGGATCACATTGTCACCAGGATGTTATGCTGCTGATCCTTTGGATATTTCCCTAGATGCGAAGCACTGCATCTCAGTCCAACCTCGAAGAGCTCTGACTCGGCATCTCAATCCTGTCGATATCCTTGGCAAACTTGAAGAGAAGTTTCAACGTGTCAAAATGCCCAAGCGTTTTCTCCCACGTCTTCTAGAAACGCCGGAATCCAACACCATTAGACAGTTGAAGGAGATAGAGAAGATGCACAGCGAGGCCAAGGAGGAGGATGAGGACACTTCAGAGAATGCATAAGTTGATCATAAGAACGCCAAAGTACCGAGAAAATGGGAAAACTAGATGTAGGAACGGACGCGGACGGGTTTTGCTTCAGGTAGACGACTATTGCCGCGACTCCAGTCCAGAACATCATACTCATTAATGCAAATTTCAGCATATAGTCTTAATCACTTGCCACCTACTTTATCCTCCGGAGTTATCTTGGCAACTTTCTCAATCCTTTTATCTTGTTCCTGATGCTCTGCTTCCTGTTTGCGGACCGCTGTGTTTAGCATCTGTTGTCCTTGTGATTCTGCCTGACGTTCCGCCATTCCCAGGCTACCATACTGCCTAATTCTGTCAGCGATACAATTACAGGCATCTATCAGCTCTGGGCGCATCTCTCATCATCATGATGCTACTTCCCAGCCTGATCTGAACTTACTGGGCTGCGACTTCTTCAACAATGATGGGTTGGAAGGTGTAGTAGCCACTCGCGACACCGACTGCAGTGGCAATGAACAGACCTGGTAGATATCTGGAGAACGACATTTGATTATTGAGGTAAAAGGCAATCTTGTGATCACTATCTCACGCTACAACAGTGCACCAAGACTGCTGACCAAGACAATAATGTATACTTTTACATGCCCGGCAGGCGGGCGCGCGGTAGAGTTGGAGGCGTTTCCGCCACAACGACTTGAGAAAATGATGCTCGATGAAAGTTGACGCGAAGCAGACACCCACACACATAGGACGCGTTTTTCCAGGCGACTTGTGCCCCAAGATGTCATGGAGGCGGTCCCTGACTCTGAAGACGATGAGTGGTTACAACCTTGGCCCTCCTCCATCAGATCGCAAGCCTCTGTCGAACAGGTAGCAGAAAATGACCTTGGCAACGGTCCAAGTCGATCCACGGGCTCAACAAGGAGTCATAGCCCTGATGAACTGGCCGTGAGGATGAAATGCTCGAGGCGAAGACGTTCAAAAGATTGACCAGTCTTTAGGTCACTTTCCAACCACGCATAGTGGTACTCCCACCGAAAGACTATAATCGAAAGACAAATGAGACAAGTTTTGATGTTCTTTCACAATCTACACGACTGGTGGATCAGCATTTGACTGCAGCAAGTCAAGTCGTGTCTGAAACTGTCGATGATTTTGCTCCTTCCGAAATCGTGATCGATCAGGAGTCGCATCAATCAAGCGGCGCAAGTCCAAGGATCATGGATGGGGCTTCTCAGTCCTCTCGTGGACAGACACACGCGGACGTCGTCGAATCCAGACAAAGTCCTTCACGGGAAGCGGTAGAAGATCTCTTGCCCTTGCCGACCCCACAGCCTGCAAGGACTCTTGCGAGCGAAGCCCTGAGGACTCCGCAAATTGATATAGCGGAGATTTCTACAAGCACTGGGCGAACTCTGAGACCTAGGACATATGCGCAACTACATACTTATGAGTATGAACATGCAAAATACGTTATGGAATGCCGCGCTGCCGGCATTCAGCCAGTCAGATTCGATGGAACTCGTTATAGAGAGACGGACAAAAGTGATCGAGATTATGTACCCCGTCCCGCGCGTCCAGTGAACGATATGAGTGGTCAAGTAATCTCAAGTGAATTGCAGTCGGAAGAAATCAATAATAATGACACAACGGGACTAAGCGGCTTCAGTGACAACGAAAGCACTTTAGAATCTGGCAGGAAGAGGAAAAGAGCATCTAAGGTCACTCGTTTCAAGGACCCAAGAAAATTTGACCCATCGAGACAATCAATTCTGGGCTCGAGAGAGACTGGTGAAGCAGTAGCTGCTCAGGCTGCAGGTGACAATAGCTTTGACTTTCCTGACGATCATTGGCAGGCGAATTTTGATCAACCACCTCAGTCCTCACCCCCGAGATTAGTTGAAGCGATCGACTCGCACAGTGATGATACCGTTGCAGAACTGAACTTGATAAGTAGTGGTGACGAGACGGACTCTGACAGCTCGAAGGACGATGAGGCCGCTGCGAAAGCTCTGTATGCCAGAAAGTTGAAAGGTATTTTACCTCCGTCCTACCTCTCTCGTTCAACTGAAGTATCGAAAAGCCGGCAGCTTCCGCCAGGTCCTCCAAGAGTCAATCGGGGAATGATGAAATCCAATATCCCACATACCGGCAAAGGCATCGCCAAAAAAAAATTCACCATGTCACGCCCTGACTCTAGCATCCAAGACTTGAACCTTGTCGATTGGGATGACGACTTACCTGAGATCACAGGCAGCTCCAATGACCACTTAGATTCCCCTATGCGCCAGATTGTCCTGAGCCCTTCTATTCACACGTCAAGCATGTATGATGGCTACGATATTCCCGAAGCGGAGGAAGCTATTGACCCTATGCTACCGACGCCGACGCGGGTTGGCCGCAAAAGAAAAGTACAGGCACAACATCCCAGAGCTCGGCGAAGGCTAGAAGCTCCAGAAGTATACCTGGACGACATAGTGCGCAATCTGCCACATACTTCCGTCTCCCGGGAACTTAGAATTGCTAATCGTACTGTCAAGCGCAAAGGAACTGGCGGGACACATTTGAGTAGAAAGTCTCTTGCGTTTCATGACTACAAACCGACAGCATCTCGTGTCAACTCAGAACGATCTGAAATCGGCGATGAAGATGATTTCGACCTCGAAAGAATTGTACGTCAATGGGAGAAAAATTCACTCCCTTTCCCGACTCGGCCTAGAAAGATGAGCAAATCGAATCGATCTGTGCAGCGTCGGGACACAGAACGAGCTTCCGAAAGCAATCGCATTGCTAAGTACGGTGGAACTCCTTCGAGTAAAGCAAGCAAGAGGACCAAGAAACTGTATCAAACGACTCTAACTGATCTGAATCGTTTCGAGACATCGCACGTCGCCCGTGACAACAACGTGAGAACAGGACCGCTTCCTTTGAGTCCGACTTCATTGGGTGAGCACAACGCATTTGCACATACTCGTTCTAGAGCTTCAAGAGGATTTTTCCTCGATGAGGAAGAAGATGATGATGGCGACGGTGATCCGAGCAAGCGGCAGCCCATCTCGAGACTGCCAAGAACATCAGAGAAGCAAACTTCGGATCCGACTGCGAATTTGCTTGTCACCGCCCTGGGCTCAAGGACATATGCCGGTAATCTTGAGCATGAGACCGGTCGTTATGCTAATGCCCGGCGCACGGTCGTGTCAAGAAAACCAAAGACAGATTATTTGCAGTTATTTGATCAGATCAACAATATCTTCGGAGCTCAAGAAGATCATATTTCGAAAGTCAGCGAATGGCAAAGAACTGAACTACCCAAGGCCGTATCTGAGAGGCATTTGATAGAGGCTGATCCATACTCCTATAGATTGCACAAGAATCGAAAGGCAGAGAGGAAAAGGACCGCTATACGAAAGACACTTCGATCTACTTCTATACTTCCATTTGTTCAACGGGCACAGAATATTCGAAGTCCGGCTAGGCCGTCTAGTGAGTTCGACTTTTCGCAAGTTGTCTTGGATATCGCTTTTGGAGCTGAGCCTGTCGCTCCCGGGGTGTATTTTGACCATCAGACATTCCTCGGAAGTTCGGGACTTGCTAGGTTACTCAAACTTACCGACGAAGGAAAGGTGATGCGATGCTATATTGACAATAAGCAGTTGGTGATCGGCCATGATCATGGCATAACTTTACAGTATGGATTTGACGCTATCGAGAGGTCAACAGATTGTCTCCTCGACGGACAAATGATTTCTGAAGATGCTATGCGTTCCGCTTACGATTTCTTGCGATTTTCCTGCAGCTTCGGGGAACCGGCTGACAATTTGTATATTGTTCAGAAACTGGCGGCACTCATCGAGAAAACAAGCAGATCTGCAGTCGATAGCTCACAAATTGGCAGATTCAAGTTGTGGTTACATACCTTTGCCTTACTACATTCTTATTCTTTCTCACGAGACCACAAGGCCAGTAGTGGGCCGCAGACGGACATTTTCGAGGAAGCAATGTGCCGATCAATTCAGCTAATGCTTGTGATTGGTTGTGATACGGTTTCAAGTGCTATACGACGACAGCGTAACCAGATAAATAGGGTACAAGGTTTGTCGATTACTTTTGGCGACTCCTCCGTTGAAGCTTGGGTCATCATTGTGCAATTGGCCTGCATGACACAACTAGGATTCTGGCATCGCTTAAATCCGTTTCTCGAACTTGATGAAATAGTGGATCAGAGCATATCAGAACGAGCATGGCGAACAGTATTGCAATTATCTTCGATAACTCAATTCGATTCCTACGGTAAAAGCACAGAACGTTCGTTGCCAAATTGGCCAGCAGTACAAATCTTACTCGAGAAAGTTCTCCGAAGTTATGATCCAGGCCAACCTCATACTTTACGACACCAAGATGCCTACATCAGGATTGTGCTCCGCCGCGTCCATAAGCTGATCGACCATTGGAAGTGGCCTGATTGTAGCGTTGTTTTGGGCCAAGGGCGGACTGGTGGTGTTCTGTACAACTTTTTCGTTCGTGACCTAAACCTTGGCAATCTTCGAAGCGAAAGCGTGCGCAAAGCTACATTGCCAGCGTTTTTCGACAAATTGGACGATCCGAATTGTCTTTCCTACAGCGATGTCGAATTAGAGAATGTCTTTGGAATATTTCTCAAATTAGTGTGTTTCGGCGTCAAGGAATTTATCGACAAATTGAATGCTTCACCTACGGATTTACAGAGGGCTAAAAGGCGCGGTATAGCTGTCGTGGACAAATTTGCCACTCATGGCAGGCTGAACTTTTCTGCAGCGCATTCCATCACTCAAGACACTGTGAACCAGGTTCAAAATAGATTTGCTCTGGAGATTGCGGTCTATTGGACTGCTGGACATTGGAAGGATCGAGGTATGTCCAAGGTCATTCATGCGTCCCGCGAAGCCATGTCTGGCTCACACCTGATTCTCCGAGAGATCAACACCAATGCTTGGAATCGAGTCATAAGGCTTCAAGTGATTCGTAGTGAGGAAACTGCCATTACCGAATCGATGCTCTGGCTGGCTTCCGTAGTACAAGCGAACGTCTCAGATGTTTTACAATTTCGTTATCAAGCTCGTCTCAATTTCGGCAAACCGAAATTGCTGAAACAGACAACGTCGAATCTGCGGACTTGCCTGGAAAACCTAAGACAGTGCTATCTGGCGTATTTTACCATTCTACAAGAGCCGTTGTTCACCACTACGGCAAAAAGGCTGGATCTGTTGTGGTCAAACGACCTTCTGAAGCCAGTGCTTCAACTCCAAGAGAGTTTTGTCCTGCCTGACGATGATCACCTCAGGATGAACCAGCTAACAACCACCGGCGAGTTTTCGCATGCAAGACGATCGAAATCTGTCGTCGAGGTAGTCCTTACGATTGCCAAGTACTTGTTGGAACAAGGAAAGAAATTCGCCCCGGAAGACGACTCCCAGGATTATGGCGCGATGGATATCCTGTCGTCTCAGAACGGCGTCGAAGTGGTCGACCACGAGCAGAACCTCGAACAGAAGGGCAGAACTTTGACAGCATATGCTTCTACTCGCTCGGGTTGACTACGTCACGAAGCCGATCAGCAAGGACATTAATACGGAAGATGCAATATCGGCGCAATGTTTATATGTAATATTAAGTGGCCAGACCTTGCAATTCCCGTACAAGCTGAGATTTGACATTTATGCCTGGCAAAGATGATGATCAGGTCAGTCTCTGCCCTACTAGAGCGAATATGACATTTGGCACCGAGCGAGGCCAAGACCACAGACTGTAGAATAAGACTGGCACTAATATAATGTAATATGATAATTGTAGAATTTACAAAGTGCACCGAGATCTGGGGCCAATTCTCGCTAACAAGATAAAGCTTACCGAGATTAAATCAAGATTGTTTCTGTGCGCAAATCCGCAAGCGGAATGCTCACGACGACTTGCGCCATAGAGTAATCCTAAAAGTCTCAAGCGGTCAAACAATACATTCCACGAGGTCATGCTCGCGCGACTCCTCGAGTAGTGCCAGTCATCAAATCCTGAGGCGAGCTTCGGTACTGTGCGTCGTCTGATGGGTCAAGTCGGCGAGAGTAGACTGTGGTACGACGCCTTGGCACCGAGAACGGACGATGCTAGAGAATGGGAAGTCTATAGGACGTTGCTTCAGACCAAATGGGACGATGTGCCTTGTTTTGGTCCACTTGACAGCTGGCCTGTCTCTCTTCAGACTCTGACCTCCTTGGTGCTTTCGAATACTTTCCCGGCAGCTCTCTTCTGGGGCGATGACTTTAACATGCTGTACAATGCCGCGTATGCAAGAGATATCGCCCTGGAGAAACATCCCGAGATAATGGGTGAACCATACCGGATCGGGTGGCACGAGGTGTGGGACAACTCTGAATCCAATAAAGGCGAACTTCGCACAGCGTTTGAAACAGGTGTGGCGACGCACCAGACTTTCGTCCTGTATTTTGTGTCGAGAGGGCGCGGTCTAGTAGAGGAAGCATACTTCTCGTACACGCTGGCCCCGATAGTCATTGAAGATGGCAAGATTGGGGGCCTCTACATTACGGTCATAGACACGACTGCCACAGTGATCAACGAGCGCCAGAACAAGCTCGTTCGGGAACTTGGAGAGGTTACGACAGCGGCATCCTCTCGCGAGATCTTCTTCCAGGGAATCAGGAATATCTTCGATGCCTACCACTTCGATACGCCACTGTTCTCGGTATATGTACCTGACAATTGGCATGAAGACCCATCATCAGCTTCCGCTCGAGAGGTCATCTACATCTCTCAGGCAGCGATCGGACTGCATCCTGCTGGAGAAGTGGCTATCCCCGTCAGCCTTAATCGAAGGGCATCTGAACCAAGTGATATTGATACTTGGAGCCAGTTGATACGTCAGGCAGTATACACGCGAAGTGCTGTGTCTGCATCCAAGCAGCTTCGTATAGACGTCTGCAAGCGTCGCACATTTGACGAGACCTGCAGCGAGGTGCGCGTTATTCCATTCTATATGCCCGCAGATGCCGAGTACCCTTTTATAATCATCGTCGTCGGCGTCAATTCTCGTCATCCGTTCACAGAGGTTGTAGCATCATTTCATGGGGTGGTTTCTCATTTGATAGTTCTGGGATTGGCTGAGATCAAACGAGGCGAGGAAGCCGCAGCTCTCGAAGTTGCGCAGCAAAAGTTCTTAGAAGCGGAACTCGCCAAACGCACAGAGGAAGTCAGCCAGTCAGAGCTTCGATTCACCAAGATGGCTTCTGTATCTCCATCTGGTATATTCCAGGCAGATCGTTCAGGTAAACTTCTGTTCGTTAATGAAGCTTGGCATAAGCTTACGGGCACTCCACTCGACTGCGATCCTAACGCTTGGGCGCTTAGGCTCCATCCAGATGATCTTCGGGAGACGCAGGAATTCTGGGCAAAAGTTCTTCAGAGCACCGAGAAATCTACCATAGTCTGCCGCTGGATTGATAACGACGCGATTCGGCCTGTCTCGATTACCGTTGTACACCATGACAACCTGATCTATGGCGCCCTTACAGACATTACAGAGCAGATTAAAGCTCGTGAAGCCCAAAAAATTAGAGCCGATGAAGCAGAAGAGAATAAGCGACATCAAGAGAGCTTTTTAGATTTCACTTCTCACGAATTACGAAACCCGTTGTCTGCAATAGTAGGCTCCTGTGACTTTTTGATCGCACAAGCAACGAAAAACAGACAGCTATTGCTGAGTCTCGTACAAGATCTTCCTAAGGGGAAAGCCGACGCTGCTAAAGCCCTTGTCAACGACCTTGGATCCCGGGACGATTTGGAAACCATTATACAATGTACTATGCACATGAAGAATGTGATCGGAGACGTCCTGTTGATATCGAAGATCGACGGCGACCATATGCAGCTGAATTTGAGTGCCTGTCAACCTCTCGAACAAGTGAAAGCTGTAACGAATATGTTTCACCGAGAGATGGAGATTAAAGCGATCAAGTGCAGCCTTCAGACTGATCCCTCGTGGTCGAGTGCAGATATCGCTTGGGGCACGATAGACGCGGGCCGCTTCAAGGAGATTTTGATCAATCTTCTCAACAAGTAAGTGCGCGACTATCTGATATGCGTAAATGACTCACACGTATAGTGCCATCAAGTTCAGTCAGCATAGTCCGAGAAAGGAGATACTTGTCACTGTTTCCGGCAGCCAGCTTGAAAGTAATGCGAGGCAGAAAACGATGTTTGTCTCGATCCAGGATTATGGCTGCGGCATGACGGAGACCGAACAGAGCCGCTTGTTCGCAAAGTTTTCACAGGGTTCGCCTCGTACGGCCGTGAGGTATGGAGGTAGTGGTCTCGGTCTACACATCTGCCGGAGGTTGGCACACCTTATGGGTGGCGAAATCACTTGTGAGTCGACAGCTGGAGAAGGCTCCACCTTCCGATTCTCATTGCAATTCGAAGCGGCCCACGCTGAGGATTGGCAGGAGATAGCACCCTCTGAAGCTGATCATCACGTCCCTGACAATTTCTCTGCGGACGACATTCCTTCCAGTATAGTCGAGGACAAGTCAGGCCAGCGAACTACCTCGATAACTCTGGACACCCTCAAGGCAACGATATCCGAGAAAGTCAACGTGGCTGAAAAAGTCAATCTGACCACTCTGTTGATCGTCGAGGATAATCTGGTGAATCAGAAAATCTTGGTGAAACAATTGAGAAGTACAGGTCGCTATAATTTGTTGGTTGCGAATCACGGTCTGGAAGCTCTGACGATTCTGGAGAAGGCTCAAACTGATGGCATATTGATCGACGCTTGTCTTTGCGACGTAAGAAGGGAGACCCACTTTCGCGACAATATACTTACTGGTAACTTAGATCGAGATGCCCATTTGTGATGGGATCGAATGCGTAAAACGTGTTCGTGATATGGAGAAGGCTGGCACATTTTCGACTCGGTAAAATACCTCATCGTTCTCCATGCGATGGGACTGACATCTCTAGACTGCCATTCATTGCGTGTAGTGCTAACGCACGGCCGGCGCAAATCGCTTCGATGCTCGACGCTGGGTAAGTCTCATCGAATGGCACCAAAGTCGATTCATCTAATTGCGGTAGAATGGATACGACACTTTCGAAACCCTTTAGATTATTACAAGTCGAGGAAAAAATTCGAGAAGTGTTGATGAAGCGGCCATGATGAAATAATCTTTTTCTCAGGTCCGCGGTTTGATAATAAACATTTTCTTTTTTGTAATACTTATATTTAACAATGTACATAAAATAATCTTCGAAGGCTCATGTACAATAGTTTCAATTACACAAAGAAACAAAGTTCAACATCAACACATCATTGATTTTCATTTATTAAATTCTTTTCATCTTTATTTTTTTTTTCATTTTCCCGTACAACCACCGGCATGTCCCATATGAAATTGAAGATATTACACGCCCTTTGGTTTTGGACGATGAGTACTGACAGCTTTGATGCCACTGGATATGCGTTCTTCATGGGTATGATATGGTTTTGGGGTGAATTTGATGACTTCGTGGAGAGGGATATTGATGTATGGTAATTCATCCTGACTGATGTTGTGGTAGTAGGCATAGATGCATCGCAAGACGGCTTGGTGACAGACGATGAGGACGTTTTCCTGGCGTTCGAGTTCCATGATGATGGGTTCCAATCGAATGACGACGTCTCGATAGGACTCGCCGCCGCGGTACCGGTAATTGAATTTATCACTGTCGCGTTTCATTTCCTCCGGGTGTAGGCGTTCGACGTCGTCGTACGTCAAGCCGTCGCAGATACCGGCGTCGAGTTCGTCGAGTGCTTTCCATTCGAGTTTCTTGAAGGGTAAGTGTCTCGCTGTCGCTATCGTGCGTTTCAGCGTCGATGTCCAAACGGTCAAATCTTGTAATCCGCCGGTAGACTTGTCGACCAAACCGGGCAACATTTCGGCGTACTGGTCACCGCGTTCGCTCAAGAGGGCGTCGCCACCCAGTTTCTGGAGGACGTTGAATTGTGATTCGCCGTGTCTGCTGAGCCAGATCGATCTGGGTTTTATATGTAAATTCATCAAGAAATAGACGATGCGCGACTCTAAAAAGTTGTCGATGTGGTTGATGACGACTTGACCACCGACGTTGATCATTTTGACCCAACTATAGTGTTTCTCTTCGCCGTCACCATCGATCGTCTCATAGGAAGATTCGTAATGTCGGATGCGGTCGCGGAAATCGGCGGATGCCTTTTCGGGATCCTGGCCGACGTAATCGGGGGAGGAGACCTTGACGTCCATGATGTTGTGCATGATGAGTTCCTCGTTGTCGCAGATGGATTCGACAAAGAGACAATTGATGCCGGCCGCTCGACAGGTCTCGTAGACCCATATCCTGCGCGACCTGGTCGAGTTTGTAGCGTCGAGAACCCCTACGACACCTTCTTCCGTGTCGAACCAGCGTATCATGTCGTCGACGGCCGCCTGTGCCGCCTCCTGACGTGCTTTCTCGCCCTCGGGATTCGACGGGTTGAAGAAATCGGCAGATGGAAATGGTTGATTGGTCTTGCGTCGATAATTACCGACGTTGAATGACTTTGTGGGGATCGACAGCCACTGTAGATAACGCTTCACTGTCACCGATTAGCCCCGTCGCCCTTTTCTTCTCCCCAAACATTAGTGAACGGCGGTGGTAGACGAACCCTTCTCGGCGATATACGTCTTTCCACGGGCCGGTAGCCCGACCATGACCACGCAAATCTTGACGTCAACATGGGACCTAACGGGTGTCAGCTACAACAAACACATCGAGCAGCGTCTGACAAGGCACGGACGTTGCATAAACATTGGCCATCGACGCGGCCGCAGGAGACTCGTCGAAATTCTTGGCGGACATTGCTGCGTAGGAGATGCGATCGAAATGGGTCGAGAAGAAAACCTCGATCGTATGACTGCCGGACGAGCCACTTACGGCGGAGGGAACAACTCTTCGGGTGGAGTCGTCGAACGCTTCGGGCGAAGAGCGGAGTACGCTGCACGTGATTCAAATGTTCCACCCCCAAGCACTTGCGAGTGGGTGTCGTCTGACTGAGCGTCTTGTTCTCTAGCGTAGTCATGGCACTCTATGGGCGTGCTCCACCGGTGTAGCTTCGTGTCTGACCCACGCATTTGAGCCTCACTAGCTCTACAAATGGCTGGTACTGATCCTGGAAAGACGATTCGTTCACATTGCGATCCAGAGCACACAGAGATTCTCCGGAGACAATTCTCAAAACATATCAAAGATAATTTACAATGACTTCAGCCATAGCCATAGCCATACCAGCTACAGGTGTCTACGCTGCTATAACGTATACCGAGATTAAGAGTACTGTTGATCTCCTCGCTCGGGAACCCGCTCACTGAAGGAAGCGCGGGATGAGCCCATGCGCACCGCGTGTGGGGGGAGTCCACCTCCCTCCCCTCGGCAAAGCTTCCACACGCTCTCCCATTCACTTGCTTGTCCAGGGGGGAGACACTCTTGGCTCTTTCCCATCGTTGACCACAGGAATGGCGGACTTGGACTCGACACTCAACACTGGCGCAAAGATTCCGACACTGGGTACGTCTACCGTGCTAGAAATCTTAACCTTAAAGAGCGTAGACTGACGTGTGACAGGTCTCGGGACGTGGCAGTCTCCCCCAGGAGAGGTCAGGAAGGCTGTCGAGCATGCTCTGTCTGTCGGTTATCGTCACATCGACGCCGCCTACGTCTACGGGAACGAAGACGAGGTCGGTCAAGGTCTTGCGGCGGGGTTCAAGTCGGGCATCAAGCGAGAGGACATCTTTGTCACTACCAAGTTTTGGTGTTCCTTCCACACCAAGCCCGCTGAGGAGGCCTTGGACCTCAGTCTGAAGAGTCTCGGTCTGGACTATGTCGATCTCTACCTGATTCACTGGCCCGTCGCTATGAACGCTGATGGTAATGACCCCAAGTTCCCGACGCTTCCAGACGGTTCGCGAGATCTGGTCAAGGATTGGTCTCACGTCCAGACATGGAAGGCTATGGAGAAGTTGATGCAGACTGGGAAAGTCAAGGCTATCGGCGTCGCAAACTACAGCAAAAAGTACTTGGAGGAATTGCTTGAGCAGGCTACCGTGAAGCCTGCCACGAACCAGATTGAGAACCACCCGTACTTGCCGCAGCAGGAAATTGTAGATTTTTGCAAGGAAAATGACATCTTGATCACTGCTTACAGTCCTCTCGGTAGTGCTGGGAGTCCTTTGATCAGGGAACGGGAAATCCAAGATCTCGCAAAGAAGTACGACGTCACACCTGGATGCATCCTGATCAGTTATCACGTCGCCCGAGGAAGTGTGGTCATTCCAAAATCCGTGACGCCATCGCGCATCGAGGAGAATTTGAAAATCATCCAACTCGACGCTTCCGACATGAAGGCTTTGGATCATATTTCAACGTCGAAACCTACTCAAAGATTCGTCTATCCAGCATTCGGCGTGAGTCATCTGCAATTTTTCGTATTAATCCCTAAGAACTGAACAATTTTAGGTCAACTTTGGATTCCCTGATAAGCAATAGAAGTCGTGATAGACTAGCAGTTACTAACGAATTGTATAAACTCAAAATCTCGAGACCTTTTCATTTGCTATTGCGTCTTCTTGAGCTACGTAATGATTCTTGCAAATCTGAAAATAACTAAATTGAAAAAGTAGTGTAGTTGGATTTTGTAACGACAGATTTACACGTACAGATTGGAAAGAATTGTACTGTGAATGGGTTAGTGAAAATCCCTTTACGTGAATGGAGTGGTAAGAAATTTTGTCGTGAGTTCATCAGAGAGAAGATTATAGTAAGTCGAATCATTGAAGCTCGGTCAAGAAGCTGTTCATGACAAGGATGATGATACAATTTGTACTCTCATCACGTGAATCAAGACCATTCTGTTTCTCATTTACTTACTTTTTACACACTTCTTTTCCTTGTCGCCATGACCAAGAAAAAGAAAAGGTAAGGGAACACTGGTAGTACTACTCGAATAGCAGTAGGAGTTTGGTGCGTGCACAACGTACTCCTCCCGACTCCTCCCTCCCGACACACCCTTCCCCCACAAAGTGTCCGTCCGTCAAGCGAAGTATCGACGACGGCGACCACGACGATGGACTTGAGAAATTCTTATTTCTACAACACTTGACGATACTTGTTTAATATTTCTACATCTTGTTGGCAATTCGGACTAGCCAATCACCCAAAATTTCATTTTAATGAGCAAAGCGGAAATCAAGCCGCTTGTTTCCTTCGTCCTTGGTGGTACGCAGATAATGAACTCGCTCTTCTCGGGTCATTGATGCCCATATCTTGTCCTTCTGCTTATTTCGATAAACATAATACGTCTTGGAAGCGATAAACAACAAGATGTTGTAGGCCGCAATTCCTAGAAGAATCTTGTTTCCCCTCTTGTACAGCGGCTTGTCGTCCGCACGATAAATTTGCGAGGAGAAAATACTACTGGCCTGTACTGCAATATTGTACATGGACGAAGCTACCGTCCTGGTCCTCACGGTTCCAGAGTTTCGACTCGTCAGGGCTACGAGGATCGCGTGGACATACGGATATCCCACTAGCAGGGAAGCTACGGCCCATCGCACCCAATTGGCATGAGCAAACGTCTTTGGCAGCACCTCAAGAGTGATGAGTAGAGGTAACATCCACAGTTGAGCAATGACACCAATCAGCAAACGTTGATTGATCTTTTCCGAAATCCAAGTCCAAGTGAGGAGCTGAATCATAAAGAGGACCGCAGAGGGAATGACGAGCAGATTTGTCTGGAAAGTTGTGAATCCCAAGGCTTTCAGGTTGAGGGTCAGGTACGCCGATGGTGGTGTCGCAGGGATCGTCCAAGTGAAACCAATCAGATAGATTGGCCACATGTCATAATCCAAGAAGCTCGCTTTCAGGGCTGGCCAGTCAAGTCCTTGTCTGTTGTGCATGGTGGCCTTGCCAGGATCGTCTCTGAGAACACGAGTCACCATGATGGTCTCCTCTCTCTCAGTAAACCAGCCGTTCTTTCCTCGAAGAAATCCCTTCCAGCTTGTTGATCTCGTCTGGGTCGGAGACGGTGGCAACAAGAAGATGGTTGCGATTCCGATCAAGGCCGTGAAGCTGCCTTCAAGCGCGTACAACCAGCGCCAGCCTGCCAAACCAGATACACCGTTCAGGTGTAGAATACCATACGCAAAGATCGAGGCGAGAACGTTCGTGAATTGGTAAGCCGTCCAGAAGTAACTCAATCTTCGAGGTAATTCGCTGTTCTTGTAAAAGTAACTCAGGTAAAGCACAGTATCTGGAATGAAGCCACCTTCAATGAGACCTAGGAGACATCTTGTGATGTAGAATGAAGTCTTTCCAGTGAGAGCGGCCTGAGAGGACGCTACAATACTCCAAGCAATCATCTGAATCGGAATCCAATTATCAGGACCAATCTTCTTACTGACGAGCTGAGAAGGAAGCTCAGCAAACAAGAACGAGCAGTAGAAGATGGTCATTCCATTGTTGTAGTCGTTTGTGGTAAGCTTGAGCTGGGTCAGCTCATTGGCCGAGATGGCCTGAGAGATGTTGGCCCGGTCCAGTTGCAAAGCAACAAACATGACACAAGCCCAGAGACAGATCTTGTAGTCAAGCTTGCGTACCAAAGCAGTCTCCTCCTCAGGCGTCCAAGTGGCCTTTGAGTCGAAACGGTGGAAACCCTCATATTGCGGAGGAGGTGCATAGATCTCAGCAGTATCCTCACTGGCAAAGACCGTTCTATCTTTCCCGATATCATTGGCTGACTCGGAGTCTGCGATGGAGTTCGATGCTGAGCTCACCGAGAGGTCGTCGTCCACAGACACAAAGCTGACATCCGTAGCCCCTAACCGCCACCATGGTCGCGAGCGTACCGTTGCTCGATGTCCTGGTGACTGGGCGCCCGAAGTAGTGACTACCGGCTGCTTCTCGAAGTCGGACATTCCTCAGATAAAGTTGATCAAAGGAACGATCTCTACAAGACTACTGTCGTGAGACATACCCTGCCTCATATATATATACACAACTGTCCACAGCTCTTGGAAAAACGCCAAGGTCCCACCATACATGCCGGCACTCTCGGCGATGTCGCAATAAAACATGGCGTGCTCACATTATCTCTGTCTGCCGAAATTGCGCAATATTGCGTTTCACAAGCGAGCCAACAATCCCATTGGAAGTCAAAGCACACTTTCGCCAATTGACTGGCTGCCAATCATGAATCCCAGTTTGCGATAAGAAAACAAAGCCAAGGTGGTTCAGCCACAAGCGCCTCGAGCGGTGCAGCCAATCACCGGAATCGCGCCATCGTTGCACAAGATCAGATCATCTGTTCACATCCCGACTCGCTGGTCTATAGACGGAGCGAGACTCTCTTTGACATATTATGTCGTTGACGCTCCGCAGTTCGTGCTTTTCAGGGACCGGTCTTGAGTTTTCTGAATTGACACAAACTGCCCGCCATGAGGTTGTCGATATGGCTCTCTCTAGCCCTGAATGCTGCGAGAGCATGTTCCGCATCCCAGATACCCTTTTCAGGGAAACAGCGACCAAACTTCGTGTTCATCCTCACGGATGACCAAGATGTTCAGATGGATTCCTTGGAATTCATGCCCCACCTTCAGCGACAGCTTGTTTCACAAGGCACCTTGTATGAGAAACACTTCTGTACTGTAGCCATCTGCTGCCCTTCCAGGGTCAACATATGGACAGGGAAAGCAGCTCATAACACGAACGTCACTGATATCAATCCTCCTTATGGTTAGTTGGCCTCGACTGCTCGTATGGTATCAAATTTGCTAAATCTTCAGGTGGTTATCCGAAGTTTGTCTCACAGGGTTTCAATGAGGACTACCTTCCGGTGTGGTTGCAAGAAGCAGGTTATGCAACCTACTACACCGGGAAACTGTTCAATGCACACACTGTAGATAACTACGATGCCCCACACGTCGCTGGATTTACAGGGTCGGACTTTTTGCTAGATCCATTCACCTACCAGTATTTGAACAGCAGCTATCAGCGAAACCACGATCCGCCTGTCAGTTACGAAGGACAATACACGACAGACGTGCTTGCTGAGAAAGCGTACGGATTTCTCGACGACGCGTTGGCACAGGAGGGTCCATTCTTCCTCACCATTGCGCCAATTGCGCCTCACAGTAACGTAATTTGGGGAAATGACAACGATAAATTGACGATACCTCCTGCATGGTCATCGTCTCCTATCAGTGCAGAACGTCACAAGCACTTATTCAAAGATGCAAAGATTCCACGCAAAACCAATTTCAATCCCGAACGAGCCAGCGGTGTCAATTGGATAAGTCAATTGCCGAGAAGGAACGACACTGTCATCGCTTATAATGATGACTTTTATCGTCAACGTTTACGTGCTCTGCAATCGGTCGACGAGATTATTGATGGCGTTGTCAAGAAGCTATCAGAGGCCGGAGCGCTCGACAATACCTATATCATCTATACATCCGACAACGGATATCATATCGGGCAGCACAGGCTGAACCCAGGGAAAGAATGTGGATTTGAGGAAGACATAAATGTCCCCTTGATTATTCGAGGTCCTGGCGTTCTAAAGGGAGAAAAGACGGGTATTGTATCGTCCCACACAGATCTGGTGCCGACGATCTTCAACTTGGCCGGCCTGAGTCTACGAGAAGATTTCGATGGAGCGGCAATTCCGACGACGTTGAAGGAACTTCATCGAGCAAAACACGATAGACACGAGCATGTCAATATCGAGTTCTGGGGTATCGGTATCACAGAGGGCCTGTACGGTTTGCATCGCGGTGATTCTAATGGAGGTAAGACTCAACAGGACCATCACTTATATGTCGAATTCCCTTGCTAATGAATCTCAAGTGGAAATCGGGCTCAACAACACGTACAAAGCAGTGCGCCTCATTGGCAGAGGCTATAGCTTTTATTATTCCGTCTGGTGCAATAATGAGCACGAGCTTTATGATCTGACGGTATGCTTTTCTAGAGTCGGGCATTTGTCCATCGACTGACCAAGATAGACCGATCCGAGTCAGGTAGACAATCTACTTGCCAGACCATCCTCAGATCAGGTAAGAGTCCTTGGTCTGCCTCTGCCGAAAGTAGCGGCAAGACTCGACTCATTGTTGTTGGTCTTGAAGTCTTGTAAAGCAGAGACTTGTATAAAGCCATGGGATGTCTTGCATCCACAGGGTAATGTTCAGACTCTGCACGACGCTTTGAAGTCTAGTTACGATCAATTCTACGAGATTGAACAGGGGACAGTCTCATTTAGTAGATGTGAATTCGGACATATATTGGACGCAGAGGGACCGCTAGAAGCCCTCGTGTATCGAGACGGTCTGCGATGGAGCGAGTGGACTTGAAAAAAGTCCGGGTATTTCAGCGTTTTCGGTACCCGTAAACTTTTAAAACACTCTCTTAGACCGGCGGCATCTATCTGTAAGATTTATTTATAGTAAAAAGTCTGGATTTCAAAGAGGCGCTTATGTCGCAATACCGACCTGAGTTGCGTGTTCTTCCGTGAAAGTGCCCACGCTCGCTGCGTCTGGCGGGCCTACAACCCTCTCACCAATTTCCTAAGGTTTTCTTTTTCGAAAATTAAATGTGTAACACGAATAACAGTATTGGTTCACATGGTGCAGAGACAGATTGACCCTGAGTCCGCGCCGAATTTCTCTTCTGAAGAGACGCCGTTGGTATCGGCAGAAACAGACAATAAAGCAGGAGTTGGCAGCATCATTCTGATCTTACTTCTCGGCAAGTTTCAAATCCTACCAACATCAAATCCCATCGTTTATTGACAAGTCTAGGTGTCTTTGTTTCCAATGCGGATGGATCACTTGTGCTTGCGACGTATGGAGAGATCAGTTCGGAGTTCAATGATTTGGCTGGATCAGGATGGATCATGACCAGTTATATGATTGCAGGCTGCGCAACACAAGCATTGGTACCACGCTACACTCATAAGACTCCTTGACCGGATGACTGATCACGTAGTATGGCAAGTTGAGTGATATCTTTGGACGGAAAAATACATTGTTGACTGCATACTCTCTATTCACAATCGGCCTAGCGATCTGGTAATCACCACGCCAAGTAGTGATTGATGATCTGAGCTCACGCCGATAGTGGTTCGAGTAAGACTCTCTGGCAATTCATCACAGGTCGAATCATCAGTGGATGCGGAGGCTCTGGCATGACGGTCCTAGTATCGATCATCATTACGGGTGAGGTTGAACACGAAAAAAAGTGTCAGATGACAATATCTCATACGAACCAGATCTAGTGCCGATCAAAGAAGTCGCACTCTGGCGCAGCTATGTCAACATTGCTGCAACCATAGGTCGAAGCTTGGGTGGTCCACTCGGAGGACTGATGGCGGATGCTATCGGTTGGCGATGGTAAGTCTGACGTCTGCTGGCACCTCCAGGCTCTGAGCGTCTAGGTCATTCTTTGGTCAATGCCCGTTGGCAGCTCTCGCAATTCTCTTGGTACTGTCGAAGTACTCGCCATCGGTGGTAAAGTACGAAACTGCCAGAGAAAAGCTCGCGCGAATCGACTTTCTTGGTGCCATCTCGATGTGCTCGACTACAGTCTTCTTGCTTCTGGTCGTAGAAAAGGCCAAAGGCCCTTCAAAGTCCACGCTGTTTCTTTATCTTGCTCTCACCATATTCTCGGGAGCTTTCTTTTTCAGAACTGAAGCTACGGCAAAGGAGCCGGTCTTTCCACCTCGACTTCTCGCTCAACGAGGAGTGATCACAGCGTATGCTATCGGAACATTCCAATTAGCTGCACAGCTAGGGGTATGACGTTTGCAGCATTTGTGATAAATGTGCTGATCAGACAGATGATGTTCTCCGTGCCAATATACTTTCAGCTCACGCAAAACGCCTCAACATCCCGAGCCGGTGCACAACTAGTCCCGGCCGTGGTTGGTAATGCTGTCGGCGGCATACTCTGCGGTATATTCATCAATCGGTACATTGAGTCGTACAACGCAGATTTGCCATTGCTGACAAGCTAGGACTGGTCGCTACAAGGCCATCACCATTGTCGGTACTATAGCTTCTGGGATAAGCTATACTCTGATGTTGATCCGTTGGCGAGGACATACCAGCTTTTGGGAGTCACTCTACATTTTGCCAGGTGGCCTAGGAACTGGCATCGCACTGTCTTCAACCTTCATTGCTCTGACAGCTGCAGTGTCAAAGTCGGAGATTGCCATTGCAGGGGCTGGTCTTTACATGACCAATGGTCTGGGTGGGATATTGGGCCTGAGTGCGGTCTCTGCAGTCATGCAAAAGGTTCTTCTTGCGAATCTCGACAGTACACTAGATGGATACGAAGACAAAGAAGAGGTAAGACGTGAGTCAATTCGAGCGCTTGACGCTCTGACGCTTCCAGATTATATCGAATGCAATCTCGAATCTTGATTATGTGCGGCATCTTGAAGGCGCAGTCCATGACCTGGTTTTAAAAGCTTACATCAAAAGCTTGGAGAGCACTCATGGTGATTCCTAATGCCAACATCGTTTCCAATTGCTTACTCGATAGTGGTGTCCCTGGCTTTCTCTTTACTGGCATCAATCGCGGCCCTCTGCATGATACAAGTGAAGCTCACGTAGCTGTGCGATGAGCATGACAAATTATGAACAGAGTGACATTGAGACAAGCCATTCGTACCAATCTTGCTGAACCATTTCCGCTTAGAAAGATCTGCACATAGCTGATGGTTCTGACTGCACGCTATTTCAGCTGAAGCACCGAGTCCGCAAGCATACCGCTTTTTCAATTCGAGTCGCCTCGACTGCAGTCTGGAATGGTTTGTAAGCTCTGAGGGATGACATAATATCTAAGTTCTTGGATAGTGTGGTACCTGGGCTTTCGAAGATAGAAGAAGGCGGGCAGAGGTAGCTTTTATCGATCTGACTCTCTCGAGAAACATGAGACCCTCTAATGAAAGAACCCTGGCCGGATCGTCGACGTGTGCTGCGCAAAACTTTGGGAAGGGCCTTGCATCCATATCTTGCAGTAATTGTACCATCCACACTCCTGAACGACGAAGCGCGGACGAGGAGTCGACGTGTCCGTCGGCAAAGCTGATCAGATCAATTAATTCATTTGAGCGCAGACGCCACTTCCACCGCCAGAAACTCAAATCCCGCCATTGCGGCTGCGGCTGACTTGAAGCAATTCGACTGTCAATCTTTGACGGGCAGTCTTGGTACCTGCTTGGCCGCTCCTGGTGTAGGATTTAATATTGAATGTTCTCACTGGTGCCGGAGATAAATACAGTGAGCCTCTAGCTTTCAATCTTGGTCTACCAATGTTGCTTTAGGCTAACAATCGGAGCATCATATCCTCCAACCTAAATATTGGCAGATGGACTTTTCAAGAGCAGCATTGTTGGGCGAGTCGGCATGCTTGACAGGTTTGAGCTTGTAGGGGCGCCATTGTCATTCGGTCCGAAACTACCAGTGGTAATACACAGGAGGCTCCGTATATCGTGATGTATCGGCCTATATTCATTCTGTTGGTAATTGAGAACATATTGCCATACATGTCTCGGGATATCTAACGGATGTGTCGTGACAGCTGAACGTCCTTATAGAGGCAATAGAAGGACTAGGAGGGTTAGCCACTTCGCGCCTTGACTCAGAGATACCGTGAATCAGCAATACTTACATGTTCTGGACGGCTGAAGTGATTGACTCGTAAAGCAGCAACGATGCTGTCTCTTGTTGGTAAACGACTTCAGTTGTAACGCCAATAATTGAAACGCTAGAGGAGGCGGAATTGAAGACACAAAACTTCCTGAACATATAGGATCGTGACAAAGTCACATTGCAGAATCTGTCAAGGCTGGATACGTGATCAGACCGCCGCAGATGTTCCATCGACTTGTACCGCTTAGTTGTTCGAATGCCTTGGATATGTCTCCAGCCATCAGTACCTGTATCGGAACCTTGGCGAGAAGATTGGCACAGTTGATCAGTATCGGATCAGAAAAAGAGTAAGGAAGAAAATGGAGAGAATGTACCGAAGCCTTTCGGTCTGCTGGCAAGATTATCTATCATCACTTGATTCAATGATAGACGGTCTCAGATGGTCCACATCGTTCTGCGATTTCATCTGCTTAAATTATCCCAGTATGAGTCTTGGATCGATAGAGAAGCTTCAGACTTCTTCTATGATCGGAGAAGCTTCAGACTTCTTCTATGATCGGAGAAGCTTCAGACTTCTTCTATGGTCGGCTTTACTTCGAGATTTATACCTGAATTACACACAGAAGGAACAGGCCGCGGAATATTCGACTTCGATTATTGGAATGTCAGATTCAGTCATCCTATTCAAAGTGTAAAAGTTCTGTTGTTGTCGAGCAACAGACACAATATATCACACGTAGCGCTATATCTACAGAATAGGATTCCGAGAAGCTTGGTCCCAATTTGACCATCCTCTCGCTCATCAGAAATTACAATACGGCCGCGTTATGTATCTGACTGTGCCGACAAAAGACTCTCAAGGAAGTGACCCTATCTATGCAATGTCGAGCCTCGTCTGATGAAATCACTTCGCTGAGAATCATCGACGCAGGTTGCAGAATAGTTTCTTTTCGAAGAGTCTGCGACGCGCAATCCTAACGAGACAAAATTGACGGAAGCATATGAACACGCGGATTTCATGCAACTTGCAATTGATTACGCTCGGACTCAATCGATATCGAAATACTAATCGCACTTGTGAGACGAAAAGTGAGGAAAAGTTCTCGGAATTGCTTCGCTTCCGTATGCACAATTTGTGTGCGGGATATAGACAAATGAAACACTAAGATCCTGGAATTATGTGTCGGATATTTCTGGAACACTGAACTGAATTCAAGGCTGACATAGATTACAACGTCCGCATTATTTGTCAATATGACTATCCTTTCCTCTGATACAGGATTAGTTGGCCCAGGGGTCAGGCTTTAATAGTTTGCATTGATAAAGCCCCCTATGCTCCATCACTTTCCATGGAAGGATTGTAATATCGCGCCAATACCCCTCAGACATGCTTAGCATTATGTTCATGATTGTGCAAAATTTGAAGGTGCGGAGGATGAATCAGCCTCACTTGCGCCAGCTGGGTACGCTCTACTGCAGTCAGAATCAGTTGCAACCACAGCAATTCAGACTTTGCTCCAGAGAATTCATCCGAAATCAGCAATACGCTTTCAGTCTGACTGCACAGTTCTAGCCTGATCAGGCTATCCGAATGGGGAGTTCTCTGCGATGTAATATCTTTTGTCACTGTATCAGAAATTATCAAAACCTTCATGATCATCGAAGAAACTGGACAGATTCCTGATCTTAGGAGGTCAGCGGTTCGGAGTCACAAAACCGTCAAACGTTGCAAAATCTACGATCGGGAAGCTACTTCACGCTAGGAAAATCTTGACTCGAAAAAAATGAGATCGACCATCAAATCGCGTCCTTGCAACAATGCAAACATCCCTTCGTCGACTCGTTAATGCTCCGATGATGGTGACATGCTATGTTCTACACCAGAAAGACTGCACCTGATTGTTAGGGACCTCTTTAGAGCTAGGTGTTTCCTAAGTGTGGTTCGGACGTTGAGTGTTTCTTTCACTGATCGCCCTCTCAAAGACGAAGGTGACCCAATCCATCGATGTATCATCAAGGCTCCCCCAACTAAAAGTTACATGCGTCTGCTCTGACAATCCCAGGAATCGATGAATGAGTGAATAGCATACACGTACGCATATGTCCTTTTGTACACTGGTCTGATCTTCAGACCCTGGTTCAGATGAGCTCGTGTTTGTTCCACGAACGATCAGTGTGATCAACGATTAGGAATGACACCATATCGCTGTTTCTGATCACCTATAAGTACTGTTGTCCCAGGAGGGTAGCTTTCCAACCCATCGAAACATGCAATTCTCTTTCCAAGATCTGTCCAAGGAAGCACCACGCCAAACCCAAGTTGCATCGATGATGCTATTCTACTTCTACGCAGTATGCTATTTCATCAAGAAGCTATATATCTTCTATAAGTTTTGCAAGGGCGAGGCCGATACGCCAAAGATAGTATACTGCTGCCACTGTAGCATTCACAAGCAGCTAGAAGGACATGAAGCTGCTCTACCGACAAAAGCTGCGAGCCTCTCGGTAAACAGCAGAATGACACCATTAACAGCCGATGAGGACCTCGAGAGAGGTCTACAACAAGGGGATGCTGCAAATACTTCAGATCAAGGCACATCACGGCAAAGAAGGACGCTACGCACTGACGAGATGAGTGGCTCAGAATCCTACGAGTTGCAAAACATGGCCACACCAACTGTGCCAAGAAGAGCCAATCTGCAAGAGGCAAAATATGCCAGCATTAGGTCTTGCTCGACTGTGGTCCTCATTCGATCTGCAGCTATCTGGGGTGTCAGGCTACTGCTTCCCACGCTGCGCCAAAGTGTATTGTTTCTGAACTGGTCTTTCGCATCTATCTCGGTGGATTCCGAACCGGCCCTTGCACCTTTGCAAGGAGCTTTAGATCCGTTGCCGCAGATCAAAACCTCATCTGATTTCATGTTCTCCAGCGATGCATATAATGTTCCGTCGAGTTCGCCACCGACATCCCCGATCTGTAGTTCAGTCAGATCTGACTTTGGGGAAGAAACTGGCGTTTAGCGCATTTTATTGTAGTAATTTTAACGTACATGCCTGTTCACACTTTTTTCAATGAGACGCTTTTCGGGTCTGATACTTCGTCTATCGCATCATGTAACAATCTTGAATGTCTTCTGTAACGAACAAGATGCAAAATGCAAGGCCTGTCAAAAATGTTACAATCATGTCATATCATCTCTAGTCACTAGAGTTTCTGTGATACCAGCTTAATATCAGTCTCGGTTTATTCCAATAGAGTGTCTGTGCTGCCTTCCAGAGTAGTATCGAAGTCTCGAACTGGAGTATCCGCACATCTTGAGAAAAAGAACTCGCCAATGGTCTTTTACTTTTGACGATCCGATCCTTTTATTGTAATTGTTAAATCTATATTTCTGCTTCGATTCTGTTCAAATATGAAAATACAGCTGTAATGCCAATATCTTTCAGGTTAAAAAGTCATGGTAAGATTTTCGATACTAGTGCTCGTGAAATCAGGTTTAATCTTGACTGGCATGCATTGTAGCTGATCTGAGATCAGATTAATGTCGTTCTTTTCAACTAGAGCCATGGTATGAGGAACGACTGGACTACAGAGTTTATCGTTTAGCAGCACATCATGGTCTTGCTAGTGCTACCCGTTATAATTGCTTGCATTTGGCCATTCTGCCGAGGCAGACTCACGGTTAGGGACCTCCGAAAGTGGCAGAAAATTCGATCTGCAAGACGCCAAAACCTGCGATCTGTCGACGCCACTTCATATAATCACAGCGCCATATCGCACAGTCGATACGACGAAACTTGCACGTGAATAATACTCCGCAATGACAGAAGGCAGGCTGGCCGTTCTGTTTTCAGCAGCAGAAGACAATGGCAGTTGGCCTACCCGTTATAATTGTCCATTTAACTGTGTTACAAGGTCGCTCCAAGGTGAGGAGAAAAAAGATCGGTGGCTTGATTTTTCTTTTTCTTTCTTCTTTTCTTTGCCAGCCACAGCCGCAGAGGCGTCACGCTCAGGTGGAGATCAACATGAACGTGCACATGGTTGATATTCAAGCTTATCTCCGCTCTTTGACTTAGGCCCGAGTAATTCCAGCCCTCTGCCGAAAGAAGTCTGAGCTAATCCAGCCCTTTGCCAAGATAGAAGTCTGAACCATTCCAGCTCTCTGCCGAAATAGAATTCTAAGCTATTCCAGCTCTCTGTCCAAATAAAGATTAGAGCTATATCAGCCCTCTGCTTGTAGAAGTCCGTGCCAAACTAGCTTTCTGCCAAAAAGTCCGAGCCATTCTAAGTTTCTGTGCAAATAGTAGTCCGAGACATACCGGCCCTCTGCGGAAATAGTGGTCCGAGCCATTCTCAGTTTCTGTGGAAATAGTAGTCCGAGACATACCGGCCCTTTGCGAAAATGGTAGTCCGAGACATACCAGCCTTCTGCGAAAATTGTAATCTGGAGTAAAATCACCCTCTCTGATGCAAAAGTCCAGGCTAGAAAGTTTCCTTGCTCACGATCATCTATTGTCCTGGTCCAAAGCGATATCATGAACAAAGCGGCTTTCGCCACGAGTCTAAAGAGTGTACGAATCGCATCCAGAGCGTCTGACTCGCGCCGGATACAGACTACCGGGGATTACGACGACTTTGGTACCAGTATCGACACTGTGTTCACATCGGAAATTTATCCTGGTCAAGACGGATGGCTGGACAAACAATCTTGGAACTCATGTCCACCGCGAATCTACGAGTATGAATCCATGGTAGTGGGTATGAACCCATGGCGGTGTCTCATTCTGTCTTCTGAACCCCGCATCTCTGAGGTGTCAATATATAAATGGTCTAGTCATTGCAAGACAGACAACTCTCATCCTCACCGATTACAATCACCTGTCCCCCATTACCAGACCACGCAACACGTTACATGGGGATTTTCCAATTTTTTCCCCACTTTAGAAAATTCCGTCGTCGAGTGACTGGGGGATCCGCGGCGGCCCTTTGCCCATGTCACTGAGCGGTGCGATCGCCTTACTGGCTGAGGGAGTTCTGCGAGTACGGCTTTGTAGAGCGGTCCATAGCGATCGCGTCGATGCCAAGACTGGCCAGATTACCCCGAGTTTCGACGTGCATGGGATGCTTCAAGGTGTGGGTGTCGAGCGTGAGTGTCTCCCTGGTCGGCTGCACCGCGTGCGCGCGATGATTTTCAGGAGAAGCGGGGATGGAACTCCGTAGCATCGATCGACGAGAAGATAGCAAGGAACGATCCATGTCGAGTCAAGCCCGGTGATGTCGCTGTGAATTCTCACGTCATGTTCGCCATCGTTGGACTCGCGAACACAAGCGCCGAAAGACACATACATCAGCATCGGCCGTTTGACGACTATATCGACATCGACCATCCTTGCGAAAGCCTCCCATCTTTCGACGCTAGAATCCGGTGCGCGCCTCCACCCATGTCTGCAGATGATGTTCAGATCGACTTTGTCGAGAGGCTCTCTGTCCTCGTCTGTAGACTCTGCGAGTGCGTCGTCTCTGGCTCTCGTGTG
>VWSI01000044.1:0-96223 GCA_008802775.1 Taphrina betulina
GGTGGAGGGGGGGGGGGCCTGGGTGAGAGGAGAGGGTCCAAGGGCACACATACCCACAATGGGCGCCTCTTTTCATTTCGTTTTGGTGGAGAAAACCCCCCCCCCCCCCCCCCCCACTAGACTCGGACGATATGGCGCTTTATTTTAATCTCAGCTCTCAAGTCTAGCGCAATTTGACGACACCAAAAGACGGTCTTTTTTCATATAGTTTCATATAATTCGGTCATCTGCGCTTACGTCGTGTATCGTATTGAAGGCCGGAGCTCAATCCGAGCCGATTGAGATTATATTTTGTTTTTGAATGAAAGCTCTCCTCTTTTATGTCTGGGATCGGGCCACGAGCATGAGAGTTTACTAGAGTACTCGTGATCGCCTACTTACGACCCTTTCGAATCATTCTCTTTTTACTGATGATTCTGCCCATTTTTGCCTTTTCCCTCTCTTCTTCAGTCATGTTGACCTCTCTCTTTTTATTCTCCGCCTCTTCTTCTTCCTTCTCTGCCTTTTTGGATTTCGCACTAGCTGCCTGATTACGATGATTCGATTCCTTATCGGCTCTTCGTTTCACGACGGAGATGTTTTCAATCGCAAACTCAACGATCAATCGTCGTTTGCGAGAATCGTCATCCTCAATGTCACGGGGTCCGAGGGACTTTGCATTCTTCATTTCCACGAGATCGAGATTCGTGCCAATCTGACGAGCATTCAACCATCGCAGCGCCATCAGTGCAAATCGATGACTGGAGAAACTGATGAATCCGTATCCTCGAGACCGCGAGCCGTCCTTCTCAAACACGACCTTGGCTTGTTTCACGACTCCTGTAGATCCTTTGTTTCCCGCGTCACGAGTGGCCTCTTCTTTACTGATCTGTGTGCGAAGTTCATTCTTGACGTCCTGTCCGAAACCAACGATGGATTGTCGTGCCAAATATTTCAATTCGCGGTCGCCAATATGCCTAGGTAAATTTCGAACAGATAGACGAGTCAAGGACAGATGTAAGCCGGGGTTACGAGAGATCAGAGACTTGCGCTGAGAATAAGACGCCGATCGCATCGCTTTGTCACTCTCACTCAAAACGTTCAGGAGAGGATGATCGCCACCGATTCTACCTTCATTGAGCAGGAACAAATTCCTCTTATCGACACCTTTGCCTTTCTCTGCACGCTTCGTTGCATCGTTCTTGTCTACCTTTTTGGCTGCATCGTCGCGCGATAGAGATTCTTGTATGTCGAGCAGTCTTCCAGCGAGAATGAATCTTGAGACCAATCCTTCCTTGCGCTCTTCGGAGAGCAGCAGTGATGTAGCATCGTAAGTCTGATTTTTGGGTAACGATTGATAGAGTGTAAGACACTCCTGAGCATCCTTGATGTGTACGAATGCGACGAAAGCCGTTCCCCTAGATCGTCCAGTAAAGTGGTCCTTGACAATCCTGGCATAACGTAAGGGACCGAAAGGTCGAAAGAATGCGTATATCTCCTGTTCTGTGGTCTCGAACAGAAGATTGCGGACGAAAAGCGTTGATGATCGCTGGTCGGGAGTGTCGCTCTCAACATCACTTTCTTCATCGCTCTCTTCGTCCGAGTCGCTCGCGATCGTCTTTCCAGATCCGTTGTTCTTCGCCTCCTCGACCTCGTCGAAATCGTCTTCCGAATCTTTCTCGTCCTCGTCTGAATCACTGTCAGAATCTGACTCGTCATCTTCGAGATCAGATTCATCCTCGCTCTTTATATGGACATCATCGGTATCCTCAACCTTGATCTCCTGTTCAGCGGTATCGTCCTTCTTGACACTCCAATCGACAGCGATGGGTCTACCTTCGAGTTCCGTCCCATTGACCCCCTGAATAGCTTTTTCTGCATGCTCGCGCTTCTTGTACACGACGAACGCAAAGCCCATCATCTTGGCTCCGGCTCCTCGAGGAATTCGGACATCCTTGATGCCACCGTATTTTTCAAACACGGCCCGTAACTGAGATGGGTCCCTGACCTTGAAAGACAAGTTGCGCACAATCAACTCGGCGGCACCGGCTTCTTTCTTCGCCGTGACTCTCTCCGTCTTTCGTGATGCCTTTTCGGCTGCCTTTTCGTCGTCCTTACGTGCTCTCTTCTCTGCAAAATCGATCTTGACCAATCTGTCGTCCAATTTCTCCATGGCCAATTGAGATCGTGCGAGGGAAGCATCTTCGGGCGTTGCGAACGACACGAACCCATATCCAAGACTGACCTTCGTCTCGGGATTCGTGATGATGACGGTATGCTTCACAGGCGACACGGCCGAGAAGAAAGCCTCGAGCTGGTCCTGCGTCGTCTTGAAAGAGAGATTTCGAATGAACAATGTCGAGTTTTTGTTGTCGGCATCGATACTCGGCTTCTCATACTTCTTACTGGGCCTCGGCCGCTCGCCTCTAGGCGCCTCAGTATTATTGACGTGAGCCGCCTTGTGTCTCTTGGCTGGGGGCTGAGACGTAGTAGTCTCTTCCTTTATAGTAGTACTGGGATTAGAGGCCTCCTTCTCCTCGTTCAGCTTGCGCTTCTTGTCCAGAAAGGCCTGCTTCTTTGCAGAGACCATTGCAGATTAGCCTGTCTAACCAGAAATCCTGCTGCAACGCTGGTCTCAGAGTATAGTCAGCGGTGGTCGAGCAAGGGCGCTACTGGATGCTCTAGTTGGACGATAGATCGTGTGCCTGAAATTCGAAATTTCGGAATCTCCACCACACTTCCCTCAAGACAAAAAAAGACAGGCACGATCCACCCTGGAGCGGAATGATGAAGAGGGGAGGTTGAGGGGTGACTTGTAGTGTGAGGAGGTGGGTAAAGATGACGCTATGCTACATTACAGAATTATACTCGCCCTCTCAACAAGAAAATCCTTCATACAGAGAAATGCCGTGATCTCCATGCCCCTAATATCTCTTTTCTTTTTCCCTTTTTGACCGCGTGAACTGTTCTCTATGTCTTCCCTAAAGTATGTCTCTGGGTTGTCCTCTAGCAAAGTCCATGACTCGCCAACCTCCCGTGACGGGATTCTGCAGTTCGTCCTTTAGACGGGTAAAGATGGCGATATATGTGACAGCTTGGACGTGGTCCTCGCGTCCAGCAACGACCTCGCCGACCTTGTTTCTGTAGAGGTGTATCTCCTGCGTCCTGAAGCTGACGATGAAGACGGGAATATCGTTGGGAGGAACGACCTTGTACTGCGCGATGTCGACATTTCTCAGATCGACTATCCTGCCATCGCTGATGAGCTTCTGTTCGGTGACCTGCTTCGACGTGGCCGTGTGGACGCTGAGTGGTGCTTCCGACAGCCACTGCGCCAGGGTCGGCGTGTCGTTCTTGATGTATGCCTCGCAAACTTCAGGCAGGATATAGTCCCGGAGCTGATTCAGCCAAGGCTCGACCTTGAAGGAGGGGTCAATCTCCTTCATGAGACGTATGACCCTGGCACTCTCGTTCTCAGCTGTGAATTTGCCCCAGATCTCGGCGATCCGATCCGTAACCTCCCTCGTCGAAGAGACGATGGGGTTCTCGGACTCGACGTAATTCGACTTGAAGCGGTTCAGACCGGCGAAGAGCGAAGACGACTCCTTGTAGTTGTTCCAGGACTCCTTCCACTTGGAATCCTTGTGCACGACGACGCCCGTGACGTCGTCGTTCTCCTCTATGGGTCTGACGGGGGGTCGCAGGGCGTCCTCCTTGGCCTGTCTCTCGCGAGCGGCCTTTCGAGCTTCCGGGGTGGAGAAGCCACCGTACCTCGAGCTCTGCCCGTCGTCTATGGTGCTTGATATGGATTTGAAGGCCTCGCTGTCGCGGATGGGTTTCGTGGATTTGTCGATGATGCTGGCCGTGGCGGCAGCTGTCTTACGAGTGACCTGACCGACGGGTGACTCCCAGGCCTTGACGGCGCCGGAGCCCAGGACCTGTCCCGTCTTTCTTATGGCCCTCGTCGTGACACCGGCGGCCCCCTGACCGCGCTTGGAGGCTGCCTCGAATGCCTCCCTCGCCTTCTTGTAAGCATCGGACTCTCCCGCCTTCTCGGCCTCGCCCTGCAGAGCCTTGACGCTGTCCTGCAGCTCCTGAGACTTCTTCAACTCCGACTTGAACGTGTCGACGAAGACCCTGAAGGGCGAATTCGGATTCGGTGGAGGAGCATCACCCCTGAGGCGAAGTCTGGTCGTGGAGAACTGTCGAGCGGTGCGTAAGGTACGTCCGGAACAACGCAGCATGGCAGCTTGTGGCCAACGGAAGTTGAAGGGGGAAAGAAAATCTACTGCAAGTTACGAGAGGAAAGTTTTCCCCAGGAGAGAATAGCCAGAACGAGTACGATTGGGCGTTAGACGAGCTTGTTGTTCTGCGGCCGAAATTTCAGAAATTGCGAGATTCAGAGATTTGAGAGGCTCCCTTCCCCTTCCCCTTCCCCTTCCCCTTCCCCTTCCCCTTCCCCTTCCCCTTCTCTCACTCACTCACTCACTCACTCGCAAGCACAGGCAGCGCACACGCTTCAACATCCGGAGGCGGTACTTGTGTGATGGGGGGGGGGGGGGTACGGTACACGCGTGAGATTTGTAGACTATGCAAAATTGCCTGTAGATATATAGATAGACACACTTCCCGTCGTCTGCGACCGTAAGAGAATGGTCAAGCACTCTAGTACTGACTGCGCTTGCATCAGCAGCTCCTTCGTCCTGCGACCGCCCTCCTGTCAGCTGTGATGGCCATCTCTTATCGTGAACATTCTCTAGATAGAGAGCACGATACTCCAGTATACTATACTATACTATACTATACTAGCTGGTACAAAGGCCACACACACACACAAACCGAGAAGTGTGATTTCTGGCGGCGATACGACGGGAGCGAGAACTGAGCCCACTGTCGAATTCTTGGAGCGCAGTTGTGGAAGTACTTCTTGAACCTTGTCTTTGTTCTTTGCTCTTTGCTCTTTGCTTCTACCAAGGTCCTTCTTCCTTTCACGAAAAGTCGGGAGTTGTGGTCCGTGACTGATCCTTGCCCCCTGGGAGAGACATGGGTAATTCTCTGGACTGGCTGCTTCGCTTTCCGCCCCTGCTGTATTTGAAGACCACGCTCGAGTCTATCCTCATCTCTGCCCTCTCGACGGGTCCCATCCCGCGTCACGTAGCCCTCGTCATGGATGGGAACCGCAGGTACGCGCGTCGCCATCGTCTGGAGACGGCGGAAGGTCACGCGCTCGGGTTCGAGTCGTTGAAGGGGATCCTCGAGGTCTGTTACAAGGCCGGCGTCCAGGTCGTCACGATCTACGCCTTTTCCATCGAGAACTTCAAGCGGAGCAAGTACGAGGTCGACGTCCTCATGGAGCTGGCAAAGAACAATCTGCTCACGCTCTGTCAACATGGCGACATTGCCGATCAGTACGACATCAAGATCAGGATCTTGGGACAACGCGGCCTCGTGAGCGAGGATGTCCAGAGGGTGATTCAGAGGGCGGAGGAGATGACGAAGGGCAACGGTAGGGCCACGCTGAATGTCTGTTTCCCCTATACTTCGCGAGACGAGATGACGGGCGCCATCGCGTCCCTCGTGGAACAGGCAGAGTCTGGCGCCCTGACCACGGCACAGATCGAGGCCTTGGACGAGTATGCCTTTGAGAAGGAACTCATGACTGCCGGGTGTCCAGATCCCGACCTCATGATTCGCACCTCCGGCGTAGCGAGGTTGAGTGATTTCCTGCTCTGGCAAGCAGGGACCTCCACCACCATCAAGTTTATCGATATTTTCTGGCCCGAATTCGACCTCTGGGTGTTCCTACCCATCTTGCTCGAATGGCAAATTGAAAAAAGTCGAGAGATGGGCACTGGAATATTCTCTCTTCTAGGTCGCAAAGATTCCCGAAAAGTCAACGGCACGAGGTGATGATTCACACAATATCAATACCTATCTATACCTATACATATATTCTTTTTTTTTTTTACCAAATATATATGATACACCATGCATTTTTCATTTCATAAATAATATATAACCTTTTTTTTTTTTTTTCGTCACACATTCTTTCGTTGAAAAGTCGGAATCAATCGAGGTTAATCTTGATTCTGTTTCTGACTCGTTCGCCATACTTCATAATCAAGAGTGGCATGGGCATGAGGAGGACGCTGACGAACGCGAGGACGGAGGTGCCCCAACCATATCCGAGTGCGCCGTAGAGGTACGGTGCAAAGAGTGGGAAAGTTGCGCCGACGACTGCCCTAAAGATACTTCCGGCTGCGATGGCTGAAGCTGCGTATTTCGTGAAAGCGTCGATATAATAGTTTTGCACTGAATTGAAAATCAAAATCATGCCGAGCCCAAAGATCCCTGATCCGATGATGGGAACGATCCAGAAATCCTTGCGTTCGAGTGACCATCCGTACCAGAACAGGCCGACGGGGATACAGACGGCGCCGATATTGGCGACGGGCATACGGTACTCTGGTTTCCCACCATGGGGATTCCTGTCCGCCAACTTGTTGTAAATCTTGTCAATCTGTGGGATCCCGACCAGCACGGCGAGCAAGAACCCACACCCGAGTCCGATATACGTCAATCCTGCCTCCCCCGTATTGAACCCGTACTGTTCCGTCCAGACTGTCGAAAAGGTCGTCAACAAGAGGTACATTGTGCCGTAGATCAGCGCCATGTAGACCGCCATGATGAAGACCATGGGCTGTAGGAATAAAATCTTCATCGGCCGTTTCACAGCGACGACGAGTCGTTTCGACAGCGACCGAGGATCGTGATCCGCCGCGATCGTCTCGTGATTCATCTCGACAGCCATACGCTGCGCCCGGTGACGGAGCAAGACTGGCGCATACGTCTCCTTGAGAAACAGGATTCCCACGAGAGAGTTGATCCCACCGACGATCGTGACGAGCCAAAAACACCATCGCCAGCCCAACTTTTCAGTCACGAATCCACCTGCCACCGGCCCAATCACCGGTCCAATCAGGATCCCGAGGACGTACTTCCCTACCACTTTTGCCCTCTGTCGAGGATCAAACATGTCGGATATCGTGCCCCCACCCAACGCGATACCAGCGGAACCGACGAGACCCGCACAGATGCGAAACCCAATCAGCATCCCGATACTCGTACTCAATGCACAACCGACCTGAAACGCAGTAAAGATCGGGTAACACGTATTATATCTGCCCGTATAATATCAGTCATCAAATCTTTCATGTACTAACCCAAAGCAAAAAAAAAAAGAAGAAAAAAACTTACATCCATTTCCGACCGATAGTCTCCGAGAGTGGGGCGAGAAACAATGGACCGATACCAAAGGCAATGACAAAGACAGTGACGCTGAGACTAGCGACTGTCGCTGTGACATCAAAGTCCGTCTCGACTTGAGGCAGACCCGGTGCGAAGATTGAGGAACAGAGAGGTGTGAGAAACGCCATGAGTGAGATGACGCAGACGTTGATCATCTTGGTCCTGTACGGCCAATTCTTACTAAACCAACAATGTCAGCATCCATACCCCGAATTTGAAAGGGACAACAAAAGACTTGGAAAAGGGACGTACGGGTTCTCCGGGTCGTCAGGACCGTTCCAGGAAATAATGTATCGACCGGATTCATCCTTTCCATGAATCGCAGTCATCGTACGAGCCAATGCGTCAACGTCAGTCTTGTTTGAATCGCTGCTTGATCCCGCCATGGTTCCACTCAGATCATCGTCCCCCTCTCGTCCCGACTCATTCTTTTCCAAGTCGCGTTCTGGACCGTGCTGCGTCGAGGCATCACTTGGTGAATCACAATCACGACCGTGCAAGTGCTCCGACTGTTCCACGTCCCGACACTGAGCGTATCCCAACGTCGAACTCGGGTCCTCGAGTGAACGTCCTTCAGGATCGACCACCTCCGACTTGTCTCTTGATACGCCTGAATCGCCCATGGCCGACACTGCAGATGAGTCACTCTAGAACGGTCGACCTTTTCGCTGGTCAATCGCGGCAAACGTGTCGTCGTTGCGTCGGAGCTTGAGCTTACCATCTGCCGACTCTCGCCCGCAGATCGTTAATCCTGATTGGTCCGTCCCCGCCACTGACACAGGATCCTCGAGCAAGAACAGGCGACAGCCGACACGATGGACACGAGATAGGGATTTGAGCTTGCAATTCTCAATGCAGATTGAAATCAACGTAATTGCTCTCTTGTCGCTATGCTACAAATGATCGACGCTCGCTATATTGAACCTGCTACGGAAAGGTAATCTCTGTTGACAAAGTCCCGGAAACAAAGGATCGATCGAAATAGACGCTGGAGTGAATGACATCGCTAAAGTGGCTGACAATGCTAGAATAAAGGAGGCGAGCTCCAATCAGAAATGGATGCCAATGTCCTGCGCCTCAGACGCTGTCACAGAAGCATCGCGCGACGAGTAGGAGCGCAGGTCGGCCGGTGGAGCTGGCCGTGCTTGCGTCGTGCCGAAGCGGTGCCGCCTGTCTCGTTCCTCTTTGTCTCGACGGTGGTCACAGCAGGTACAACTCGTGCTGCCGGGTCCGATGGATTTGTCAATACCCGTCTTGCCCCCGTTCTGATGCGTCGGAGTGATCTTGTTGTCCGAGGCTGGCACGCTGACATTGCCCGCAGCGGACTTTGGCTGTGCCTTCTTCTTCTTCTTGCCCTTGGACCTCGCCTTCTCCAGAAGTCTTTTTCGCTCGAGGGCTGCCCTTTTGGCCGCCCTGACTCTCTCTGTATATCCGTTGATGAGAGCTAGGGGAGCGAAGCCAAAGATGCTCTCAAACTCGCAGAATTGACAAATCCAGATGGACTCCTTCTCGCCAGGCTTGAGCTTGGAGCGTGCTTCGCGGCGTTGCTTTGCTAGTACTCGCTGTCGATCGTAGGCCTTCTCTTCCTTTGTCCGTCTGTGTCGTGGAGGCAGGATCGGTTCCATAGCAGCAAGAGACGGGCTTGTCTGCGTAGCGATTGATATGGGCTCTGAAGGGAGTATCTCTACAGGGGCAGGCGGAGGCGCCGGAAGGTTGCGAGATACAGGGGAATCACACGTGAAATCAAAGTCTTTCGAAATCAGACCTTCCCTCTTCTGAAAGTTGTCCTTCATAAGGTTAGCTATCGCCTTGTGCGGCAGGAAGTATGAATCGAGCATACCGAAAATACGGAGGGAGAACCGTTCTCCCTCGAGCCACGGAATGACGAGTCAGGTCTAGCTTCGGAGGAGACATCCCAGGTGCGCCGGCGTCTGGTCTTTGCCTTCATACTGCGTCCGGGGGAGTGCCCCGTTATGTGATTTTGCTGGACGGGAGACGAGACGCTGCCGGTGTGACCCATAACAGCGCTCGTGGGGATCTTGCGTTTCTTTTTGTTCTTGACATTCTCGAGCCAGTCCCTACATCCAGTACATTCGTCGTCATCCTCATCCTCACTCTCATCCAAGTCGAGATGTTCGTCGGGGCGAGCGACGAATCGTGAGTTGCCATTCTGATCGAAGCCGTCCCCGTAGAGGTCCTTTGGAGGATTCGACAGGGCCTGATTGATGGAATTGACCTCATCGTTGAGGGAATGCAGCCTACTGAACAGCAAGTTGGGCGTCATGATGTTCTGGGGGAGTTCAGGCGCTGCTGGAAGGTTCGTGCCACTCGTACCCCTTCTCCTGGGCAAGGGCAGGATCCTCCGTTCGGACTCCATGAGCTGCGTCAGCTGGTCAAGTTCTCTTTTCGTTTCGTAGAGCCTCTCCTGCAAGTCTTTCTGCCGTTCCAGCTTCGGTGTCCACCTGGCTAGAATGTCGTGGACGGCTGAGTCTCCAGTCAAGATCCTCTCTCGCTGTGGCTGTGAATCCGCCGTGGTTGCGTTGGAGGGTCTGTCCACCAGGTCTACCTGCGATGCTTCTCCGCCAAGCGTCAAGTGCCTGAGAATGCTTGGTCAAAGACTGTTTACGAATACCAGCTGACCTGCGTCCCAATTGACTTGCCTGAAAGCCCTTGCGTGTAGAATAGGCAGTGAGAGAGTGGGTGAGTGGGTGAGTGGGTGAGTGAGTCTGCCTCCTCCATTTTCGCGGCCAAAAGCTGACAATGGGTGTTTTGGGAGCTCCCTTGCCCACGGCCTGCGCACCAGACGTTCTGGTGCTTCTGGCTTCTGGTTTCTGCCTCACGACCACTACTGCTGCAGTGAGGATGTCTGGCGACGAAGGTGGTGTCAGTGCCGGTGATGAGGTAGAGGAGGTCACAAGGTGCATCTGTGGCAATACCGATCTGCAGGTTGAGGGCAATCTCGAAGATAATGGCTTGTTCGTGCAGTGCGACAATTGTCTCGTCTGGCAGCACGGCTATTGTGTGGGTCTTCTGACCGACAGTCAGATGCCAGAGACCTATCACTGCGAGCTCTGTAGGCCTGACTTGCATCGAGTCATTCAGCGAGCTAGGAGGCCTCGGATGTCGAAGTACTTGGGGGTCGACAATGCCTCGTCTCCCCCAGGCGCGCACGACGATGTGGAGGAGCCTGATAATGGTCCACGCAAGCGTCGCAGTACCATGAATTCTCGAGACGCCGCATACGATAGGCAACTTGAGGCTGCTCTGCTGCTCTCTGCTCAGCAAGACGGGATCGCGGTCGAGCCCCCCGCGCTCTCGGTAAGTGGGAGATCCAGTCGAAGCGTGCATAGGCAAAGTCCGGCGTTGTCGAAGAGAGGGCGGACGCCCTCTCCTTCCCCTCCCCGAGAGACTTCCAAGCAAAAGAGGAGGAAGAAAGGTGTTCCTGTCAAGAAGGAGGACTCAGTCAAGGACGAATCACTAGCAACGAAAAGACGTGGTAAAAAGAAGGGCACGCCTACGAACGCGCACAATCATGGGCAGGCAGAGTACTCAGAGGACGGCACGCCGACTGCGAATGCCTCTCTAGAGTCACGTTCAAGATCCGGTTATTCTCAGATGCCGGCCCCAATCTTGCCTTACTCCGCACCCAATTCCCGCGCAGCGTCTCGAGAGTCAACACCAGTGACTAGTCTGACGAGTGCGGCCCCTCGGAAAAGAGGAGGTGCTCGCGGTGGGCACAAAAAGAATCCGACACCATCGATCTCGCGTGGCAACACAACACAATCGACTACAACTACTACGACGGCGATGCCCTCGACTCCTTCTGGAAAGCTCCATGCTCTCAGCGAAATGAGGAAGCGTGTCAGTGCAATTCTAGAGTACGTAGGTAGGGTGCAGGAAGAGATGAGTTCTGAATCGGCAGAGTGGTCCGCATTTGTGCCGGAAGCGGAGGGAGAATATCAATTGGTCGAGAACAAGAAGCGCAAGCCAGACAGCGTTTGGGGGTACGGTTACAGCGAAGGAGGCAGTGTTGAGATGATTGAGGAGTTGACCAGCAACCTGTTGAGGTGGGAAACAGAGTATAGTTGAAGTTTGGCGGGGCCAAGACTTTGCCTCAACGTTCAAGGATGATTCTCCTGGTGATTGGATTTCTCAGGATACAGCGATTGGCATATTGTTTCAGCATACTTCTTTGTTCAAAATTTGGACGTTTGTCTTCGTCGTAGTATAATTAATTACAAACTTTTCTCTGATTGTGGGATAACGTTAATCATTGCTTGGCTGCGTGCCATTGTCCATCCAGGAAATCCCTAACATACCGACCGACTTCCTCACTTAGTAAGAATGTGTCGTGTCCGAAATGACTTTGCGAGAGTCCCAGTTCAGAGTACTGCACGTTTTCATTGCCCGTCCCTCTGAGACTATCAGCGATTTCTCGTTGGCAAGAGACCGGCATGAGATTATCGCTCTGCACACCGACCACGAGTGTCGGCGTGTCTCGCATATTCTGCAGACCTGCAATCAGATCCGCAGATGCTTCTCTGCGAGACGTTTGGGGTGTAGGGTTCTCCGTGTACGCTGTCATGCGACACAGATCAGTCTCTTGAAGTTTCTCTGATTTCAACTGCTCGATCGAGTCCTGATACGATTTGCTCAAGTTGAACAGATCCATGGCTTTAGACACGTAAAGTAGAGAATTCGGGTCGTAGCTCCCGATGAACTTTTCGCCAGCGTGGTCGAGATACGTCTCAATCAAAAAGTCTGGACAAAATGCCGGACTCATCGACTCATCCGCACGGCGTGACCCGAATCGATCTTCCCATTCGGGGCCGGATCGATACGAGATCGTTGCTATTTGACGAGCCAATTTCATTCCAGAGTGAGGGAGAATAGAGTCATAATAGTCACCACGAACGCTGGACCAATTCACATCCGCCATGATGATTTGTCGCTGCGTATGCCGCAGGGCGATTGAATACGGATGAGACTTTGCACAACCGGAGATGCTGACTACGTTTCCTACTCGTGATGGAAACAATGTAGCCGCCGCGAGACATTGCATACCACCCATAGAGGAACCTACGCTAGCAAAGATCTCGGCAATTCCAAGACCCGTCAGTAATTCAAATTGAGCACGAACCATGTCATTGATCGTCAACACTGGGAATCTGGTAGCATACCGACGACCGTCAGCCGGATCTAAAGACTTTGGACCCGTGCTACCAAAACAACCCCCTAGCACATTGGTGCATATGACAAAGTACTTGTCCGTATCGAGAGGCTTCCCCGAGCCTATATATTTCTCCCACCAACCGGGAGCCTGATTTTCTGGCGTCGAGTGTGCGTGTGAGGAGGCAGAGAGACCAGTATGTAACAGGATGACGTTATCCTTTGCCTCGTTCAGTGTTCCCCATGACTCATAGGCTATATCGTATTCGGACAACGAACCACCGTACTCGCACTCTAGCGGTTTGGACGAATGCCAAACGGCAACACCAGCAGGAGACGACGAGTAACTTGGCTCGGGACCAGAAGAGAGTGAGTTGGCAAACTGCTGAGTACGTTGTTCTGAGGCGTCGACACAAGGAAACGCCAATTGAGAATTTGTACCGGATCTACAAGTGTGTGTGTATGATAACTGTCGTCTTGATATGATGCTGCTCGCACGAGGCGTGTTCAGACATCTGATTCGTAAAAGTGTACTAGCCGAGCGCTTCATTGCTTCAATCCTGCCCCCCGATCGCTCTTGTTACTGCTTGCTAAAGACCCTTGCAATGACTCGTCCTCGGAAGTGATGGTGGAGCTGGAGATGGCGCAATTGTGGTTCACGTGTGATTTATACGAGAACACGATCAGATGGAACCACGTGGATTTGACTCACTCTGTGGCTCAAGCAGATGTCACGGTGATTAGACGAGGTTCCGACAGTCTGTCATGAGAGCCGATTGAGATGTATTGCACTCCTTGGATTGTACAATGCAGCATAAGTAGAAACGCATTGACATTATTGTGGTCGCCTCCTAACTAGGTGCAACAACAAGCCAGGCGATTTGAGATGAATTAGTAGCCGCCAGAAATTCCCGTTCAGGCACACTCAGCGCCGACCAGGCAGCCATCAAACTGCATAGTAACAGCGTAATTTCTTTCTTACTTCCTACACAGCTAAAGGGACAAATGGCCAAGACTAAGGAAAAGAAAGAAAAGAAAGTCGCTTCCACAGATGATGTAGACATGGCAGAAGAAGTAGATTCGTACGACGCCAAATCTCAAACCGTCTGCGCTATCGCTTCTCCTCTCGCTCCCAAGAAGCTCAACAAGAAGATCCTCAAGACGATAAAGAAGGCATCGAAGGCCAAGCACGTCAAGCGTGGTGTCAAGGAGGTCGTAAAGGCTCTGAGGAAGAAAGAGCATGGTCTCGTGATTATTGCCGGAGACATCTCCCCAATCGATGTCATCTCTCATCTGCCGGTCCTGTGTGAGGACAATGGCATTCCATACATCTACACGCCCTCAAAGGAAGAGCTCGGTGGTGCGGGAGGCACTAAGCGTCCTACAAGTGTTGTCATGGTGCAATTGGGAGGAAAGAAGAAGGATGAGAGTGCAAGCAGCGAGTACAAAGAGGCTTACGAGGAGATTGTCAAAGAGATTGAGAAGGGACAAAAGTAAAACGTCTCCGGGGAGTAGGGAGACAGTCCATATCGTTGGTTCATGTTGGAGTAAATTGTATATACTTGGTTACTATCAAGCATTTATTCAGCGAAATGGATACCTACATGCTCATACAACTCAGATAGTGTCTGCCACCGTGCCGTATGCAGGTCTGACTGACTTGTGACCCAAATGCGTTGCCAAACTATATGCGGCTGTCGTAGCTCACAGGCTTCGGTAAAATTTAAGATTGTGGCACTCCAATAGCACAAGCACTATTCCGCATGACCTGGCTCCACCACTTTATTTTGAAGTCTTCTCTCCGAACCCATTTGCAGCACAGGTGGTATGAATGTATCCGTGCGTAATGTCAGTCGTAGTGGCCGGCTTCTTATAGCTCGTAGGCTAGCTACCGTTGCTCCTCCAAGCGCTTCTCAAGAGCAGATATTTATTGGTACAGGCGTTGTCCGTCGAGGCACGTCACTGGGTACGGATGACGAATGGCAGGCAGCACTGTCGGCACAGGAGAAGGCCTCTGAACAAGACCTCGCGTCGGAAGTAAATGAAGGATCTGACGATGCTTCCCTCTTCGCCTCAAATCGAGTTGGGCAGGTTTCTTTGCCACCGACGCTCATTGACTCTGTCAATCTCGTGCTTGCAGAAGCGCAGGGGTCTAACATCAGAAATACTGCTCTGAGATTCTACGAGAGTCTGAAATTGAAGAATGAAGGGAGGACTAACGATGTGCCAATGCCCCCTTCTCGGGAATTTACTGGGATCGAGGCTGACGCCTACATCGCAGGTCTCATGCCACAATTATATGCTTCAGTCTATACTGTTCTGCTTGAGCTCAGGAAAAGGTTGGGAAAGGACTGGAACCCTCGCACGATCCTGGATTGTGGTATGGGACCAGGCACTGCAGGGCTAGCATTTAACGAGGTCTTTGTCAAATCGAATCCTCATCCACCGGAACATCAAGGACAGATGACTATTATTGAATGTAATGACGGATTACGGCTGCGGACAGAATCCATCTGGAGCACCAATCCGGAGTCGGCGAAACCCAAACCGGATGACTTTACTAGTATATACCACAAATTGGGTAACACCGGCCACAAGCATGATCTCATATTAGCTCCTCATGTCCTCGGCGATGTGAAAGGTCGTCCGTCCGAACGTGACAACCTAGTAAGAGATCTGTGGGGTCGGCTCAATCCAGATGGTGTCTTACTATTGCTTGAACGAGGAAATCCTTTAGGATTCGAACAGATTGCACGAGCTCGTCAACTGTTGTTACGGAACATGTCAAGATCGAGCGAGCAGGAAGGGCACATTATCGCCCCTTGTCCTCATGATGGCCAATGCCCCATGTATTTGCACGGTCATCAGCCGGGGAGACGACAATGGTGTCATTTTTCACAACGATTGCAGAGACCAGACTTCCTTCAACGCACGAAGCATGCTAAGGATAATATTGAAGACGTAGGGTACAGCTACATTCTTATACGTAAGGGTGGTAAAAGACCTCCACTTCCATTATCACAGGCTCAAGGCTCTCAAGCCAATTCTGTGGGTGTGCGAGAGGAGGATTCGATTGAGGATAAAGCAATCAGTGATCGAGATATCGTGAGTGCCAGTTACCACTGGTCACGCATCATTCTGCCACCTCTGAAAAGACACAAGCATATATTACTAGATGTGTGTTCAGCCCCCTCTGGCCAAGCTGCCGTCACTCGCGCTACATCTCTGCGAGATGCACAGAATGAGGATCGGAACTCGGAAGAGGAAACGACTGCGCCCCGACCTCGAATCCAAAGAATAACAATCCCAAAGTCTCAAGGTCCGATCGAATATAAATTCGCAAGAAAAAGTCACTGGGGTGATCTGCTCCCATACAGAGGCAAGACAGTGATCGACAAAAAAGAACTTGATTTCACTACAGATGAGAAATCACGGAAGTCACGAAAGATCCGGACAAGAAGAGATCACACTGGTGATTCGGGAATGTAATATTCAACATTATATTTCACTACTTGTGTGTCCACGTAACTTCTCCTGATTCTGGAAGGAGCACCGGCATGAGCTCTCTTTCCCGCCTGCCAAAAGTCGCGCATCCTTGGGAGAAGCTCATCAATATTGAGCTACCTGCAGTGGGCACGGTCGTGATATTCTCTGGAGCTTCTCGTCGATTCGTGGAAGAGGCATCCGTGACACCAAAGCTTCTCCTTGGTTGTTGTGGATCTTTCCATCACAATGCTAGGCTGCGTTGTCAATCACGCGGTATGAGGAAATGACCTAGGAAGCCAATTTCACATTGGGCTGTACATATTACTGTCAACAATGTCGATATAGCATAGCTTGTGACTAATCCTGGCAATGGTAGGATCTGAGAATGAATCTTGTCGAATACTCCAACATGTCTTGTGGCGGAGTCCAGATAATATTGATCATTGTCATCAATACACTAGAACTGATATGTATTTGTCACAGAGTGACGGTTTGTTCGCTGCACGTTATACATGACTGAATCTATCTGGGTTGGCCACATAGATTGATCAAATTCTGATTGTCTGCCGGGGAAGCTCCTCCCTGGATGCATCAAATAAGTTACTGCTCACACCTCGCTCTAGACAGACACACCTAGCAACGAACTTACTTGTGAGCTAATTCAACATGTGTAGGCATGTGAGCAGAAGATCCGATGCTAGGAGCACCAGCTCGTGACCCATCATAGATTCCCCCTGGCAGACATGGGAAACGGTAGAGACAACTCACCTGATTCATGTGCAGCAAGATCAGCATTCAGGGATCTCACGGATATTGCCTTGTCACTTGGCGTCCGCATCGGAGGACTGGATCGTACTCTATCTCGAGCCTGAGCATGACATAGGCATGGCAGAGTTAAGGCAGATTGCTCACTGAAAGTCAGCCCCTTTTTCAGATCAGAAAGCTCGGATGATATTGGGCTGAGTTGAGATGATCACATACATTCATACGCGTGCACGCGCGCAGCAATGCACTGTACCGCATAGATCACTCAGTCGTTCGTCGTCATGAAGTCGAACGGAACTGGCTACGTATCCAGAAGATCAGAAAATGGAAGCAGCACCGGAGCCACCCGTCATGCTCAGCTGCTTGTCGGCTCGTGCACTGTCGCATACGAAAGTTCACCTGTGAATACCTCGGATATTCCTACGGTCATGTTCTTGTCCATCAGACTCCGGGCTGAGAGCTACGCAGCGTGGGACGTCGATCTTCCGAGACGCAAATTCGTTCTGCGTGTGGCTGAGATGGCGAACTTTACTATTGCCTTCTTTTCTTCCTTTCTTCTCATACCTTCACAAAACGTGATCCTCACTACCGTGCTCGCAGGTCAACCAAGTTGAATGCGCATTCTATAGTGAAGCGAGCAATTCGACTTCGAAAGACATTATCGATCTCCGAAGGTGTCCCGATCCACTCTGATCGGGGAACCATCATTCGAAATCCATCATGGACACGTTCATCGATGAGCTCGAACTTCTCCTCGGTTCACAGGGCGAGGACACGACACAAGGGCTTACCGACCTTGTGTACGATCCTCTCATCGGAAATGCCCTTAGGGCCTCCTGCGTGAGGCCTGCGGACGGGGAGCGGCAAACCATGGTGCCACATGGAATGGGATTTTACACGCAACCTGGATCTGCATCTGGACCACCTGTCATGTAAGGTGCTGTCAGGCTCAGAACAGGTCCTGTTCCGACCACCTGCATCTCGAGGATGCGGAACAAAGCAATAATCTGGAACTCAAATACGATTACCTTGTTCCCAGCTGGGCTTTAAAAGGCAAACACATCCAGACTCAGATGCTTCGAGATCTTGTCTTTGCGAAGCGCAAGTTGGAGGGAAACAAGAAATTCGTTGAAGGTCATGAACCGACGAGTCGGGACAACCTGATACGACTCCTCGGACTCCTCAGGCTGGGACAGAAGCGGGACATGACAATCAGGACACTACATAAATGTCCTGATTCACCTTGACATCTTCACGGTCGAGCAATGGGCTCTCTTCGTAAGAGAGATGGGAGCCGGACTGCTCCCGTGCCGAAAGCAGGGTCAGTTTCTCCAATGAGCTCGATCGATCGACAGACACGAACAAAGTGGGTCGATGATTGACAATTCGTCCTGAGCAGGTGATTGTAGAGCATGGTCTGTGGTTCGGAGAGTATGTGGATGAGTTGTAATTGTAATATTATTATGATGATGATGGCGGCATTAGCTAATAGCGAACGGAAAAGGGCACATATTGACGTCAACTCATTTATTGTTCAATTTCCCACTCTAGCATACACTGGAAGCAAGTGACTCTACATGAATAGTTCTCTACGAGTGATGGCACTTATACTTGCCAGAGTATTCTAGCTCTTCCATCAATATTGATCACGCCTCATGTACTACTTACAATGTTATTCTCGGGGGTATTTTGATCGCAATAGCTGGTCAGTACATGCACTTATCTGTATACACGTCCCGCAAGGTTGTGGTACGTTGTTCACTCGCGTCCTACACACGAAGCAATTGATATTGTCTTTACTCTTAGCATTTCCGTAAGCTTTTTTTCGGATGGCGTCCCGTGACACTACACCGTCACTATTTTGTTCTTACTGGTAAGCTCTGATCATCACCTTCATTCACGCGTGTCGATCGTAGCATCAATAGATGGTGACACCATCTTCTCACTCAAACATGATGATGATGATGTGAACGAGTAAATTAAACGAAGAACACGAGGTTTTGTAGTCTGAACGAATTTGGCTCGGTTTTATATGCTCGTATTAGTTTACTGTGGGATTACAAATGCCTACGCTTTTCAGTTTGGAGAGAGTATACAGTGTGCTAGATAATCAAGTCCAAGAGAAAGAGAGATCTCAATCATCCTGCTCGCCTCTATATAGATATTTTGTGATCATGACCTTGGGCGCCTTTCCAATCTCTGGCGTCAAGGGCGTACTATCTTCACAGTTGCCATAGTCATCAAGTTGCGTTGGTGCGATACATGGCAGCACCTCCTCGGCTCCCTTGACTTTGCTCGGACTCGTCTTCGGAAGTGTCTGAAGGTCAATTTCGAGGGCCTCGCCCCATTTGACCGCCTTGCGTTCGGGAGTGACATATTTTGGCACATAGTCGTCGTCGTCTCCTGCTCCAAAGGTGTAACCCTTTTCTTTGATCAACCTTCGGCGTTTAGTCCTTGCATTGGAAGCCATTTTCGCTTGGATCTTGGCAGTCGGGCTAGGAGGACGTGGTATCTCCTTCTTCACGACGACACGATCAAAGTCGCAACGATAGAGCCTATTTTGTGATGTGAAGGATCGAGTGGTCTTGGTGACCTCGGCTGGAGTCAGATATAATAATCTCTTGGGTGTCGTAGGGGTGACGGGCCGACTGATCGATGTAACCGGAGGCGTCTTGCTCCTGATGGGCACAGGGACGGGCAGCATTTGCACGGTTGCAGGCTGTACAGCGACTTTAGCTCGTTTGCGTTGGGCAGCATTCGATATGATCTCTGCGTCCTTTCTTCTCTTCTCGCCGACGGATTTCAACGGAGCGACAGGAGTCTTGCTAGGAGATGCCGATTGAGCTGAAGAACTAGATTTGGACGGCACAGGAATCCCCCTCTTGGACTCAGGCAGCTTCTCTCCGACAGATTTGAATTCGTTTGCCAAGGTTACAGAGAGTGAACCCGTGGCCAGTGCCGCTCGAGGAGCAGGTAGGCGGGATCGAACGACTCTTCCACCAGATACGGGTTGTCTCGCAGCCTTTTGAGCGGAAGAACTCACAGGAACCAAGAGCATCTTTGTGGCATTCTTCTGTGGGGAGAGTGTGCCAGCCGGCACCCTGTGTGGTGTTGCAGGTGTGTTATCTTTGATCGGAGACGTGATAGATTGTGGCTCCTCAACCTTGACCTTCTGGGACTTTTTGGACTGCCACTTGGTGAGAAAATCTGTAAACATGTCGTTGATATCGTGCTCTTTAGAACTCGATTTTTGTACATTCGCGGCCTCTGGTACGCAAATCACAGTCGTGTCGTCAAGCTGGATCGGGTCTGAGGACTCGGACTTGGTATCTGACTCCTGTTGACCATCTGTAGGTTCTGTATGAGCAAGAAGTTTGCGTTCTCGCCAGCCCCTAAACAGTGCCTGAATCTTGATTGCAGAAGCATCCAATCCGGGTGCAGAAAGTGACAAGGTGTTCAGTACCACTGGTGAGAGGGTCTCGGCCTCTATTGAAGTTCTACTACGTGTCTGTCGGATCCCGTTACTAAGGTGATTCAACGGTGATTTACGAGTCACTGAGTTGCTTCTCCGTTTCGTTCGCTTTCGTTCTACACTCCCGGGCATTTCTTGCAGAAGCGAATCAGCCGCATCCAGCTCTGTGGAGAGCAGTGTATCCGCCTCATCTTGCTCTTGCTGGCGAAGCTCCAATTCTCTTTCTCTAACAGCTGACTTTGTCGCTGTCATATAGCTCTGACGCCGGCTTTGACGTCGAGACGAGCTCTTTTTCTGCTTCTTCGATGCCGGTTCCTCGGATGAGATTTCGAGTCTTACACAAGGACTTGTGGACAGGGTTGAGACGAGCGGAAGAATGGACCCTGGCCCGGCCACTTTGTCTGGACTTATTGAAGATAAATCAACGATGCTGGCTTCTTTCGATGGCGACGTCTCTCTGCTTGCAGTCAGTGTTTGTGGACGATCCAGATTTACTGGAGACATGGCGATATTCTTTTCCGTGCTGTCATCTAACCCTGTCGGATCGCTGATGGTCTGGTGATGCAATGTCTCGGATTTGATAGGTGACAAGAACAGGTCACTATCAGTTGGAGCTGATGAATGCAAGACAGCTTCTCGTTCGGTGTGCTCATTTGGCGAGGTTCCTAGGATCTGGCTGAGACTAGGGAGGGACTCATCTTGACTAGACGCAAGAGTCTCTTGTCGTGAGGTCCCCGATGAGGGCAAAATAATGCTAGTCATAGATTCACGCACGGCTTCGTAGGCTTGTGAAGCATCCGATGTGGACTGATCTGCCATACAACGTAGATCAAGCTCGGCATCCTGTCTTGTAAGTAATTCTCCGGTCATCTTCGGACTACATACCTTCGCAGGAATTTCGCTTCCAGATAACTGCTGGTCTTCAGTGGCAGGCTGGGAGGTCTGAGATTCCAATTTCTCCATTTCATCAACATGATGAATCACACTGGGGGACAATTGTTCATAGTCGTCGGGCAAGTCAGTGTGTGGCACGGAACGAGGAGGTGTATCTTGGCTGCGTATAGGAGATGTGACGCGACTCGGACTTCCCAGGAGAGCAGATTGCGGTGAACATTGTACCGAACCAATCTGGACGGAGACATCACCTCCGAGAGTCGGATGGAGGGTCGTTGATGATTCTACCAGGTTCTCCGTTTCCAAGATAGATTCATCCGAGGAGACCTGATCCAGAATATCCTGACCGCATAATTCTTCAATCTCGCCATTGCTTCGTAGATCTAGCTCAGCTGCAATGCTGTGGGCGACATGGTCCATATTGAGCTCGATCGCTTCTACCAGACTGTCGTCGTCGAGTATCGGAATGTGGTTGTTTGACGCAACCCCAGGTTCCTCCAATTCAGCGGCAGATTCTGCGCAAACCGAGGATTCTGCCACTGCATCGCCAGAACAGATTGAATGAGCTTGCCTTTCGGGCTGATCAACTTCATCGTCGTTGAGACTGCTTGCGACAGGTGAGGCAGGAAGTGTGTGATCCGCCAAACGAATCTGAAGTGAAGTCAAGCTCTGTGTGTTGCCAGTATCCTGAGCGTACATGTCTGAGCAGCAGTCGTCCGCAACAGCAGTCTCTGGAGAGCCGGGCCCGGGATATTTTGTACTTGCCTCTGTCTCAAGAACGCAGTTCCTGGGTTTCTTTGCTAGTTCAGATACCTCATCAAGGACGGGACAGGTTGTATCGCCCACCTGATTGACCACGACCTCTGCATCCATGACCGAGCGATCGTCAGCAACAATAGTCGTATTGATACCTTGAGAATTTCCAGTCAGGTTCGGGACGTGTTGTGTTGTGTCTTCTGCGAGATCTTCCATATCACTACTCTGATGCTTCTGAAAGTCGATCTGGACATTCGGAAGAGATGCCATTGGCGTGCTTGGTCTGTCGTCATGATCTTCTATAGTGAGACGATCTGTAAAACCATTCGAATCAGTAGTCGGAGTTTGCAACTTCTCGGGAGTCCAGTCGTCTGGAGGCAGGGGCACCTCCACTCCATCGATCCAGGTGGTTGTCGGCGTTTCGGGCGTCAGTGGTGTTTGTTGGAATAGTGGGATTTGTGCGTTCTGCGGTGAACAATATGACAACGATGGATGTGGTAGAAGTGCCTCGATACTTGCGGGAGTTGTGATACGAAGCAGTGTTGAAGTATCGGGGTGTGATGGGGTACGGATCTCAGGACTAGCGCGGAGACTCTTGTTCGGCGAAGATGCAGCTCGGAGGGGCGGTTCACCAGGTGTACCACATTGTGATGGTGAGACGGAAGCTCGAGGCAATAGTGGCACTCGGGCCGAGTCTGTCAAGCAAAGAGGTACGGAGATTGGTGTACGTGGCTGGGATAGACGGACCTTCACAGGGGACTGCTGAGGTACCACATGAGGTGTCATGACTGGGCTCGAACGTAGTGCCAGAGGTAGGACAGGAGAGCCATTGATTGTGGGTAATTCAGGTTCGTTTTCAGAGGAATCTTCGTGCGACTTCGAATCTCTCAAGGGAGTTCTGGTCAACACAGCGTTCGGTGTTTTGGGCCTCTCAGGCGATCTCAGGGTTGCGTCCCGACTAGGCTGATCTTGCAGATCGCACAGGTCTGAGACCGGTGTCGGGAGGTCGTATTGTGGTTCCGTATCGACAGTGACGGACTCTGGTTGCTCATCTGCTTGCTTGGAGATCTCGCTGAGATCCAGACCGTCTGCCACAACTATGTCGCCTGGGACGACCTCGCTCGACACATGCGCGATCGGGTCAGGCCCGATTGTTTCGGACACTTCCATAGAATCTCCTGTCTGTACCTCCCGACCGAGCTCAGCAGGACATCCCCTGGGTGATTCGTACACGAGTAGACGTGGTGTGACACTGTTGCTCTTGTGTGCCGACTTGACGGGCGTGTGGAGGATCTTCGACACTTTACGTGGAGATTCATAGTCCGACGGCCTCGGATCAGACCCTGCCTTGGTCTCTGACTGCGTCAGGTCTGCCAGCGGCACTCTGACGGGCGTCGCAACCCCCTTGTCGCCGATGTCATCCTCGATCGCGATCACCTCGTCCTTCTTCTGTGTCCTCTTGGGTGGCCTGCCTCTCTTCTTGGGCGCGCCACTGGATCGACCGCCACGGTCGGTATCCGGAAGAGTTGCCACCTTAGCTTGAGACGGTGGGTCGACATGTCCGGCGCGAGACCTCGCAGAACGTGTCTTGCGCGGTGAAGTCGTGATGACGGCCTTCGAATCTAACGCGTCACTCGCGACATCACCAGAACGCGAGCGAGTCCTCCTGGTGGAGACCATGCGCCCTATATACAAGCTGAGAGTCAGCCTACCGTGCGCCCTGGGTGGGTGCCTGTGGCTCGTCTCGTCTCGTCTCGTCTCTCGTCTCCCTGCCTGCCCCCCAACTCGAATGCGAATTCGTGGTAACGAAACGGGACGATCAACAAAAGCAGAGGTCACGTGCGCAGAGCATCGTCGCGTCTGTTACGAGTATCGATAGCGTTTAGCGCGTAGCCGAGATTGTGGGGGGCGCAAACGCCCAGTTCGCTCTTGCAGGACGAGACTTGTGCTTGTGACCTCTTAGGTACAGTCAAGGCGACTTTGTACGTACTGGGTAGGCTGCGGTCGCGAATCTCTCGTCAGGTCGACAGCGTCTGTAGCTCTGGCAATTAATGCCTGGCTCTCAGGAAGGACTTCGGATCGGCAGCTCTTCTGATTCCACTCCCCTACTCATGCCAAGCGATGTCGACAACAAACCGACCCATATCGGCACGGCTTCGTTCTCCTCGTCCTTCATCAACCTCGCCAATACCATCATAGGTGCGGGGGTGCTGGCGATGCCTCACGCGATGGCGGTCTTGGGTATCTTTGGTGGGATCCTTGTCATCACTTTCGCCGGCGTCACTGCGGGTTTCGGTCTGTATCTGCTCACGCGGTGTGCCAAGTACGTCAATCAGGGCTCTGCGTCGTTCTTCGAGGTCTCGAAGCGTACTTACCCAGGAGCTGCCATTCTCTTCGATCTCGCCATCGCGTTGAAGACGTTTGGCGTCGCTGTCAGTTACTTGATCATCATCTCGAATCTCACTCCCCAGGTCATTCATGCGGCATTTCCTTCCGCCGAGGATAGTACATACTTGATGGACCGGCGTTTCTGGCTGACAGTCTTCATGATCATCATCATTCCCCTCTCCTTCTTGCGAAAATTGGATTCTCTCAAGTACACTTCCGTCGTCTCCCTCTTTGCCATCGGCTACTTGGTGATCCTAGTTGTCGGTCATTGTATCGTGGGTGACACCGAGGCGTTCAGAGGGAAAGTCGTGTTTTTCCAGTGGTCGGGACCGGTAAAGTTCCTGTCTTCGCTGCCCGTCTTTGTATTTGCTTTCACCTGTCACCAAAACATCTTTTCGATCGTAAATGAGATTCGGGATTCAAGTCAGAAGCAGATCAATGGCGTACTGAGCACCGCCATCGGTGGCAGTTGGCTCGTATACCTCTTGGTCGCCATTACCGGGTACCTATCTTATGGCGATAACGTGAATGGCAACATCATCTCAATGTATCCCAATTCTCCTTCTGCCAATATCGGACGTGTGGCCATCATCGTCCTGATTTTATTCTCCTACCCTCTTCAAGCACATCCTTGTCGTGCTTCTCTCGATAAGATTCTGGTCTCGCTCTCGAGAAGTCTCGGCACACCAGAGCATTCTCTGAACAGAATGCGATCCGTCGCAAGCAGTCTGCGCAGTCTAGGCCCAAACGGCGAACCTAAGAGGGAAGCGATTAGCGAATTGAGATGGACGATATTGACGACGTTCATCCTAGTCGCGTCCTACTTGGTCGCCATGGTAGTCTCTTCCCTCGAAGTCGTATTGTCTTATGTCGGAGCTACCGGGTCCACGGCAATCAGTTTCATCTTGCCTGGTTTATTCTACTGGAAAATTACGCAAGAGTCGGAAGGGTACGCTTCCGTGGCAGAAGATGAGGATGAATCACTCAGTGTCAACAATGAAATGTCGAAACGGCATCGCACCGTTCTGCGATACGCTGCTGCCGCATTAGGCATCTACGGCTGTCTCTTTATGGTCGTCTGTCTCACATTGAATATCGTCGGCAGCATCAAAGGTCACTAGAATTAGATTTGAAGCATTTCAAGGTATAGAGAAATTAGAATTTTTTTTCTTTTTTTATATTTTTTTGGAGCAAGTATAGGCGTACTCTTTATATAGATAGAATACGAATTATACATTCGCAATGAATTTCTCAAGGGTGTGAGAATTGCGTCAAATCTAGAAAAAGAAAGATGAATGGAAAAAATAATTTCAATCGTCATTTGGGTATTTCATCAATACATTAAGAAAAAAAAAATAGAGGAATATTGTACTAAAGCAAAAGTCCTTTTTCCCCAAGTCGTTTTTATTGATGCTTCGGTTTCCCATTGACGTCACTTTCGGGTTCAGGGGTATCAGTTGTATCGGATAATTCGGTATCGGATCTCGTGTCATCAGCAATGCCACCTCTCAGTATCCTCCACAAGACGCGCAAGATTGCCAGACTCCATAAACAAATGACGAGTTGGAGGCCACTCAGCAGACTGACAAAGATCCAGGTGATGTTGCGTCCCGAATCACTAATCACAGCTTGTTCTCGATGCGCGGCCAGAATGATCTTGACGAGGAGATAATGTCGCGTCACTCCCCAACTCGTCAGAAACAAGACGAAACAGCCATCGCAAAGAGTCTGATGACCTGTATATTTCAACATTTTGGCCAATGGTAGGAAAATGTCTGCGAAATCCATCAGCGTCAGAATCGCATGACCTACGCGCGTCGTATGGTAACTATAAGATCCAATCAGGAGTATCGTAGTGAGGATATGATGTCCAAACATCTGATAGTAGTCTTTCCTCTTTGCTTCTATGTTTAGCGCCAGGATATTTTGTATCCAAAAGGATAATTGCATCAAATAGTATAATTTAAAGGTCGGATTCAAACGTGTTTCCGGGAAATTTTCGTAAAATGCCGAGATGTTGAGCCAATAAGGCGAGTGATAGAAGAGATACTGCAGCGAATCATTAGTCGGCAAGCTCTAGACGCCAAGAAAAAAAAGAGCACAAGATCATGTGCTTTATTGCGCATAAGTCGAGTCTCTTGAAACAACTTACCATGCCACAAGACCAGGAAGTAAGAGCGAACGTGAATCCCCATGCTTGCTCGGCGAAACGCATGAGTGGCTTCGTTCTCGATATGCCCTGCATGCGTCCGAGAGGCGTGTATACATAAGTCATCATGAACGCTCGAAGCATAGTGAAGGCAAGCACGCCGAGGACGACGATATAGATGTCATCAGTCCCCTTGCCACAGAGACCAGCAGACTCCCCGAGGCCGAGAGTCTGGTACCATATGGACGCGTCGCAATACTGCAAGTGAAAGAACTTGTTCGTGTGATGCGTCGCTGCGGGGGACGCGTAATGTAATATAGCCAACGCCGCTATGATGAGACCGGGCCATTCTGAAGAGCTCGTCAACTACTACTCGAGAGACAAAATCAAAGCGGACGTCTATCCGGGGAAGGGGGGTCGGCATACTTATCTGCAAGGCATTGATTCGTTCAAACTCGAGAGCCGCGCTCGATTTCGACCGTATCCGACGTTGCGGCATCCAAGAGTCGAGAGTTTATCTAGATCTGACCTTTAGTCCCAGGACCGACCGATCGACAAAGAGCCCGACGCGGGGGGGAAGAGAAGAGAGAGAGGAAAGGGAGAATCAAGTGGTTGTGCTGGACGGTTTTGTATTTCGTTTCCTTTTGAATTTTAAAGTTGAGCGGGACGTTCATCTTTAGCCGCCTGGTACACCACCATTTTCTGCGTTGAAAGTAAGGATATACATACTAGTACTCAAGTACCGTGAGGGATAGTTTTCATAGAATTAGTTTCTGTAGGTCAGGGGGAGGACCAGGGAAACATGGAACACGGTCTGCTCGATCGCCTGTCGAGTCTCGTGAGGTCTGAGAATGCCAAGTTAACGCTCTGTGCCGTCTGTGCCAGCCTATTGACGGCCACGGCGATCTACGGCTGCCAGTCCACGTCCCGCCGTCATCAGCAGCAGCAGCTTCATGACCGGGTCAAGGAGGAGGCGACTTTACCGCACGAGACTATACTGCTCAATGCCGCCGGTGGGGCACGGCAGGGGTCGGACATGTCGGAGGAACTGATACAGGAGCAACTGTCTCGCAACTATCTGTTCTTCGGAGAGGAAGGCATGCAAAAGATACGCGGTAGCTTTATCGTCGTCGTGGGTGTCGGCGGCGTCGGGTCCTGGGCCACCACGATGCTCGTCAGATCGGGCGTTGGTAAAGTCCGGATCATCGACTTTGATCAAGTCACTCTCTCTTCGTTGAACAGACACGCGGTGGCGACATTGGCCGATGTAGGGACGCCAAAGGTGCGTGCACTCGAGACGTATCTCAAATCGGTGGCACCCTGGATCGAGATTGATTCACGCAACGCCCTCTTTCAGAAATCAGACGCCGCGGACTTGTTGCAACCCTGGCACCACCACCACCACTCAAAGTCCCACGATGCTTCGAATGCTGATAGTTCGCTACTTCAGATGCCAGATTTTGTCATTGACGCCATCGACAATATCGAGACCAAGGCAGACTTGTTGGAGTACTGCCATACCAACCACATACCCGTGATTGCAAGCATGGGCGCAGGCTGTAAATCCGACCCTACCAGGATTTTCCTCTCCGACATCTCGGAGACTTCGGAAGATCCACTCTCCAGATCGACGAGACGGCACTTGCGGCTTCGCGGCATCACGACCGGTATTCCCGTAGTCTACTCCACCGAGAAACCGGGCCCCGGAAAAGCTCAATTGATCCCACTCAAGGAAGAATTAGTAGAGGATCGTAGCGAGTACGGCATCTTGCCGGATTTTAGAGCACGTATCTTGCCAGTCTTGGGCACCATGCCCGCCATCTTTGGTCTCACCCTCGTCACGTACGTCCTCACCACGATATCGGGGTACCCTACATCCCCCGTGCGTGGAAAAAACAGAAAATCACTCTACGAATCCGCCTTTCGAGATTTAAGCAAGTACGCCGATCATAACCTGAACAAAAGAGAGCAGAGAATTCCATTGACTGTCGACGACATTGGATTCTTGATTGAAGAAGTCGCAGACGGACGAAGCTGTCTACCCCCTCATTTTCCACAACGACTCACCCTCGTCAAATTCTACCCTGATTTGCCACTCACATTGAGCAACACCTTGGTCGTCACGAAAGAGGAAGCTAAAATTCACGAAACTCGAGTCCTGAAGAATGGCGAAGGCGTCTCGCAAGTCTACGACCAAAAAACCTTGGACGTCATCAAGCAGAAATTGGCACGATTCAAGCAATTGCAAGAAATAAGACAAGGAAAGTGAAAAACTTTGAAATCTCTCAGCCAATCAGCAAAACTTAAAACAACACGATACTTAATGGACTAGACGAATCGACCAAGAGAAGAAAAAAAGTATAAAGATGAATATGATCTGAGGCCGTGCACAAAATGTGCCGGGATCGCCCTTCGAGAGAAAACGATAGATGTAAAAAATAAAATAAAAAGTCCAAAGCCGCCATGTACTCCTTGGCTCTGCTTGCAGTCCCCTCTTCCCATCTCCCGGAATTATTTTTCCCCCTTTTGGCTAAATGCAACCTCGAATCCGTACGTAAAGAAAATCAGTGTGGTCCCGCATCGACACCCACGAACCCCGAAGTTTTTTGATTTTGTTTTTTTTTGTCTTTTTGTCCTTTTCCCTTTTGTTCCTTTTAAAATTACTGGCGCTGAAGAATTCCAAACAGGTCCCCAACTGATACCATATCGCCCCCCTTTTTTCCCCACACGCACCGGCTTATTGCACGTCAGAGAATCAGTTCCAGACGCTATGTACATTTCTGTTTTGTCCCTCATTGTGTGCGCTACTCGGGGGTTGCAAAGACGATCCGCTATCCAACCACCCATCACTGAAGCCACTGCTCAAAGGACTCGTGACCCCACTCGTCACTGCCGAATTTTGTCCAGTCACACTGTTGCTCTTGCTGCCGATCCTAGAATTGCCAAAGGGCTCGGATGCATTTGTCTTTCCATGCGAAGGTCGTCCGATCGGAGCGATTCGAGCGAAGGCAGAAGCATTCCCAGCATTGGATGTCACTGATGACTGCATGGACGAGCTGCCGTGCACCTGCGTCGACGGACCTGTGAAAAAATTGAATGCAGCAGCTGACGGTGACGGCGAGTTGGCTGATCCCGACACAGATGCGGCCCCGGAGTGTCCCTGTAGTGGTGGACTGAAGAGTCCTGTGGTCGTCGTCGCACCGCCGGCAGAGGTCTTGCCGCCAGATAGAGTTCGGCCCGAGTCACTCAGTTGTGAGATGCTTTGCGCCCTGGAATGAGCCAAGCTGCCAGCCGGCTGACTCGCCAAACCACTCACAGACCCTGTCACTGACTGGGCTCGAGAATGCACCGAGCTAGGTACGACAGTTCCATAGTCCTCTCTGCCGTAACCAGGAGGCAACATCGACATCGAGCTCGACATGCCAGCGGAGATCGAGGGATTTGTGGAGTGACTCGAACCAGTATTCAAGCGGGACAGAGGCTGAAACGCCGGACTGCCTCCGAGAGGAGAGAAGGAGCGACCGGCTTGCTGCGGATGAGGGAGCTGAGGAGCGTCATATCGACCGAGTGATTGTGCCGAATATTGTGAGCCTCCTGCATGCGACCCAGGTGGGGCAAGCGTCGTGTGGCTATCGTAGAGTCCAGTGGACAGGGTCTCATGACGACCAGGGTAAGTGTTCTGTTGCTGGCTGTGAGGGTACTGTTGCTGCAGAGGAGGTGGCGGAGGGTAATACGAAGCGCCGTAACCGGCCTGGGGCCCCTGGGCCATAGGCCTCATGTTCCTCGATGCGCCGTACTCCCGATTACCCTGAATTCCAGGGTGTCTCTGCGACGCATAGTGCGAAGTGTTGCCATATCTCGACTGACCAGACGTGCCGTGAGAGGAAAATTGAGATTGATGCTGCTGTTGAGGATAAGTCGAACCTTTCGGCGTGTACAGTTTCCCAGACTTTGCAAGATTCTCAAGAGCCTTCTCTACCTCTGAGCTTCATGTCAGCGTGATACCTCCAGACTATGTCTGAGCCTGCGCTCGACAATGTGGCGGACCTACCCAATATCTGGCTTAGGAAAGCAGTTGATTCTCCATCCATGAAAATCGTTCTTCGACACAAGCTACTCGTATGGGAGGACGGAGGGCAAGCAGTCTCTTGTGGCGACTCAGAGATGACCAGGACGAGACGAGACCGAAACAGGCGGATCGAGCGTGGAAGGGAACAGGAGGTCAAGAGGGTGCGTGCGTGAGAAGCAGTTGGGCTGTCGTCAAGAAATTCCCGGAGTGGCAATTGATCCCGCATTGAAGTTTCGGTGGCTCGCAGGGAGAGGAACTGGTTAATATGTATTCTATTTGCATGGCTAGTCTAGCAGACAGCTACATGGAAGGGGGCCTAGGATTAAGATTATGAATTAGACGCGGTCCGAACGTGGTCCTTGAGGGGCGGGCATCTTAGTACTAGTACGAATACGTCGCCTCCAGACGCCGCCTCAGGTGTTCTCCTGCTGTGATGGATTCTGCCCCGAGTTCGGGGTTCATGGGCTCTCTGGCGTCCGCCTTTGTCTTCAAGCTCTCAGCTGGCTTGAGGATGGTGTCGTCGTCGGGGTGACAGAAGTATGCGATTGAGTATCTATCTCCGCCGTATGTGCTTGTCACTCTGTGGACCGTGCTCTTGAGCTGACCCGCTGTCCACAACGTCAGCTGATCCGCCACGTTGATGAGTATGGGAATCTCTTCTTCGTCACTCTCGGGCGACGGCGCGGGCACACTTTCGAAGCGTCCGCGCGAGGGGTCGAGGACCTCGAGGCCGGACTGACCTGGGTTCTGGAACAGTAGTGTCACGGACCCGTAGTCCGTGTGCGCGCCCGCGCGAATATCTCCCTTCGTATCGTCCAATCTCTGAAGCGATGCGGGATAATAGAGTAGTCTCGTGATGGTGCCACTGACCTTGGACGGGTTGTGTTTGGACGAAAAGTACTCTTCCTCGAGATCGAGACCGATGGCGAGCAATTCGAAGAGTCTCCTGCACAGATCCTGACAGTGCTTCTCAAAGTCCTTCAGCAACTCGCGATTCTCCTCCAGTACGCGGGGCACCTGCTGATCCGAGTGGGCAGCGATGTTGAAAGCTTCCTTGAAATCGCCATTCTGCTGCGTGGCCGGATCCAATTTCTCGCTTCCCATCATGCTCCATCCTCTGTTGTTCGCAGATATCTTGTAGTTTGCCTTCTCCTCCGGGCTCAAACGAAAGAGTTGAGAGGACAATGAGAAGACCTGGCGGATCAAAGACCGTGGGATGGAGTGGTTGGAGACGTAGATGAACCCGAGGCTCCGCGCCGCATCCACCACATTACAGGCGGTCGACTGACTCGCACTAGAGACGTCGACAGTCTTCAGATCGAGCATTGAAAAAGGTGTCCAGAAAGTTGTAGGCGGGCACACGCGATGTTATCTCTCCCGAGGTCTCAATTGGCGCCGCACGCCGGACCCGCGCTTCGGAGGTCGTGGCGGAGACGGCTGCGGCTGCGGCACAAGCATGTTTATATATCAAGCAAGACAAGGACACAATGCACATCGAACAGGGTCAAGCAAGCGAGCGAGCGAGCGTGGAAGGGTCGTCCTGATTGACTAATAAGTGTATACAAGATAATCCACAATCGAAGGCTCTATGTAGTGTGACACCTCCCGGTCCTCGTCATCCAAGTCGTAAATCACAAGCTATCTGTCAAAGCAGGGCTACTGACCTCCGCGAAGACGGAGAACGAGGTGCAGAGTCGACTCCTTCTGAATGTTGTAGTCAGAAAGGGTACGTCCGTCCTCGAGCTGCTTTCCAGCAAAGATCAGACGCTGCTGGTCGGGTGGGATTCCTTCCTTGTCCTGGATCTTCGATTTGACGTTGTCAATCGTGTCTGACGATTCCACTTCTAATGTGATGGTCTTGCCCGTCAACGTCTTGACGAAGATTTGCATACCTCCACGCAGACGCAGAACCAAGTGCAGGGTGGACTCCTTCTGGATGTTGTAGTCGGATAGAGTGCGTCCATCTTCGAGTTGCTTTCCAGCAAAGATGAGTCGCTGCTGATCAGGTGGAATACCCTCCTTGTCTTGAATCTTGGACTTCACGTTGTCGATGGTGTCGGAGGACTCCACTTCTAACGTAATTGTCTTTCCGGTAAGAGTCTTCACAAAAATCTGCATACCTCCACGCAGACGCAGGACCAAATGCAGAGTAGATTCCTTCTGGATGTTGTAATCAGACAGGGTACGTCCATCCTCGAGCTGCTTGCCGGCGAAAATCAGACGTTGCTGATCGGGAGGAATGCCCTCCTTATCCTGAATCTTCGACTTGACGTTGTCGATGGTGTCAGACGACTCTACCTCGAGGGTGATTGTCTTTCCAGTAAGTGTCTTGACAAAAATCTGCATACCTCCACGCAGACGCAGAACCAGGTGTAGAGTGGACTCCTTTTGGATGTTGTAGTCAGAAAGAGTTCGGCCATCCTCAAGTTGCTTTCCAGCGAAGATGAGTCGCTGCTGGTCAGGTGGGATGCCTTCCTTGTCTTGAATCTTAGACTTGACGTTGTCAATCGTGTCGGAAGATTCGACCTCGAGAGTAATGGTCTTTCCAGTAAGCGTCTTGACAAAGATCTGCATACCTCCACGAAGTCGGAGTACTAAGTGGAGCGTAGACTCCTTTTGAATGTTGTAGTCGGACAAGGTACGTCCATCTTCCAGCTGCTTACCAGCAAAGATGAGCCGCTGCTGGTCTAACACGACGTCAGCAGGCAGGCACATAGAATTCAACCAACCGCAAGGATTGGCATTGATTGACTCACCAGGTGGGATTCCTTCTTTGTCCTGAATCTTGCTCTTGACATTGTCGATGGTGTCAGAAGACTCAACCTCGAGGGTGATGGTCTTTCCTGTGAGAGTCTTGACGAAAACTGGACGGGTCAGCACAGAACATGCAGCTTAGACGACGTGTTGAGGCGTAGCGTGCTCAGACGACCACAGAGCTCGCAATAGAAGACATCGCGCTGCTCTGAGAGTCACCGTAGGGTCGCGCAACGCCGGACAACATTCGTCAGAGGACTCACTCTGCATCGTGGTTGGTGGGAGAGGAAGAGGGAGGGACGATGGTCTGGTAAGGAGGGGAGAACAGGGGAGGCGGGCGAGTGACGCCTACAAGTACCTCCAACCCTCCATTACTCGTGGCGGCAGCGCTTGATCAGCTTTCCCAGATTGCACGTGCATCTGAGATCCAGAACAATCCGCGTTCTGCGTTCGTGATCCTGGCGCAGTCGGTCGGCACAGCTGCCGTGTCTGTGACTCGTCTCTCGTGCCACTCGTGAATGTCTGGGCCTGACTTGATGCAGGCTGCTGCCCTTGACTTTTTTCGTTGTAGAGGTATCGATCAAGCTACCGTTCATTCTCCTGTTTCCGTGTCAGATTGAGGCTTGAATAGATAAGGGATCTGTCTCTACAATTGTGAACCCTAAGTTTCTGCGTTGACCCCGTCTCGGTTCGTGTGAGAAAGTCGAGTGAAGCGTGCACGGCCTGTCTGGAGACACAGGCACAGCGCTGGGATAATGGCAGCCGTAGCGAATAAGATCGACTGGAGCGAGGAGAATGAGGTCGCGTACGATCTGCCAGAGGTGACGAGGACGACGGACTCTGCGACGGGTGTCATCACCGAGGTATCATACAAGTTCGCCGAAGGCAAAAAATTCCGAACGACACGAAAAATCAAAATAGTCAAGGCAGTAGAGAAGGTCAGTCATGCCGAAGCACAGCGCAAGCAGTGGAAGAAGTTTGGCGCGGAGAAGGGACATTCCGCTGGTCCCCAGACCGATACGACGTCCGTGGGCGAGAATATCAAGCTCAACCTGACTCAGGGCTACTCGACGTACGCCGCCAAGCAGGCAGAGATCGCGGCTGAGACCGAGGAGAAGGCCATGAAATCTTCTCTCTCTGGAGCGTCCGTCAAATGTCGAATCTGTAAGGGTGATCACTACACTGCGAGATGTCCTTACAAGGAATCTCTCAAGCCACTTGACGGAGGTGAGGCCGATCCAGCCGCGAGAGTCATGGACGAGGTCGACAACGGTCCTGGCGCGAATACAAATGGCAAATATGTGCCTGTTCATATGCGAAAGGGCGCCGGGCCGGGCGAGACTATGAATGGAGTACGTCCTGGTCGAGACGAGTTCCCAACTTTGCGAGTCACCAATCTGTCAGAGGATGCGGAAGAAGAGGATCTCAAGGCCCTGTTTGGCCGACATGGAAGGGTCGCTCGTGTATACTTGGCTCGAGACAAGGACACCAGAAGGGTCAAGGGATTTGCATTCATTTCTTTCTACGACCGTCGCGAGGCAGAGATTGCGCAGAAGCGTATGGATGGTTTCGGTTATGATTCTCTCATCCTGCGTGTTGAGTTCAGCAAGCCCAGAGACGAGTAGATTCTTCAACTTTCTCAACCTTTGTCCAGCATCGTGAACATACCACATCCGTAGCGAATCAAGCATGCCCGTTCTGCCTCTGAAACATCAAGGACCAATCGTGTACTTGTTTTTTTTGATGCTAGTGAAGCCTCATTGTGTGCTTCGTTGAGTCAGTTCCGACGGTCGTCATCGTTCACTTTCAGCCCCACTTTAGCCTATGAAATGACTGACATCATCAATAATTATTGGCTCCTATTCAAGCGGGCTCCCTCCGGCCTGTACAATGACTTGACCACCAAGGAATTGTATACGGAAGTTGTATGCTCTTCAAAAACCTCCTACCAAGACTCACAGGAATCTCACTCATGACTACCGGTGTCGTTGGAATGTCTTCGGCCGCAGCAGCAGGTTCAGCGTCTCACATCTCCGCAACAAACATCAAGGTCGCCTCGGGCGTCAAGGCACTCGGTAACCAGCGCGAGCAACTGGTCGGAAGTGTCTTGGACCTGTTCTCTGGACAACCTTCACTCTATAAACTCGGATTCTGGCGCCAGGACGCCCACTTTGAGGATCCCATCACGACAGCGAAGGGGTACGATGCATATGCTGCACAGTGGTACGGTCTTGCGGCGGCATTCACCTCCGTCACAAAGTATCACGAAGTCACAAAGAACGAAGAGGCATTGATTGAGATGGACCTTGAACAAGAGTACAAGGCGGCCGGTGTATCGAAACTGATGAAATCAAAGATTGTCATTGAGTTGGACGGAGAGGGCAAAATCAAGCACTTGACCGACAAATGGAACGGTAACGATATGCCTTCTGGCATGTTGGCTACCTGGGGCCGTAAAGCGAATGCTGCCACCGTCCCTAAATTTGTCAGTGTGCCCAAGAACGAGCAAGAGGAGGCCGAGAAGAAACAGAAGGGAGAGTTGTAGATACCCGTTTCCATACACTACTCGCACTTTCTCAAGAGAGAGGAAATTCATGAATTACGACAAGTCTCAATATCACGTTCTCTTAATCTATTTGTTCTCGCCTCCCCATCCGTCCAGATTATTGACTATTGGATCACTTCCGCTCCTGTGAATAATCCAAACAATCTCCTCGTCAGAATCATTGATTTCCTGGTGCTCACAGTGCCTTGGAATCAGCGCAAAATCGCCCTCTTTAATTTCTACAGTCTCTCGCCCATCCTCAAAGGAGATTTTACCGACGCCTTTGGCCGCATAGACAATGGTGTCTTGATCACCGTGTGTATGAACGACGGATCTCGAGTGTGGTTTCGCAGTCATGACGGAAGCACAGATACCTTGGGCCTGTCCTACGATTGCCGCCATTCGAGTCATGCCTCCAGATTGTCCGGTATCCTGTTTGCCAACGTCATCTTTCCTGGTCACCACCACAGATTTGGGATAATTTGTCATCACTGCTGCAGTGCTGGAGCGTTTGGGAATAGTGTCCAAGTGCCAGGAGCAGCACTATTGAATTCGGATGAGGTCATAAGCTTCCGAGTGTGGAGACTGGCGAATACGGACAGATACGATGGTGAGATGACCTTTCAGAGCCAATTGAGTCAGGGATGATGAGCCAAAGTAAGTTTATGTGTGATGACAGTCCATCAATCTTTGATTAACATGTCGATGAATCTCAGATCACCATTTATTATGGATTGTCTCCCATCAACAAACTATGTCTAACAATACTTCGAGCAATTTGGGCTTGCACGTGCCATATGAGTTCAGAGCGCCTCGACTCGGAAAATATCATCTCACAAGCAAGCATTCCTCGAGGTCGTAGCGTTTTAGTCGTCCGAGCACGGTCCTCACATCATCTGTGCAGCGTTTACTTCTCGTGGGGATTCATTGATATTTCGCAAGTCATGATGAAGTTCCTTCCGAGCAGTTTCACGCTCGATTGGATCACGGTAATCGGTGCTCTCGTTTTATTTCTCGTATTAGAGCATGCCATGAGTCCGTTCCATCGAATGTTCTCGCTTGACGATGTGACGCTTCAGTTCCCGCACGCCAAACACGAGCAGATTCCTGTATGGATGCTCTTCTTGATCTCATACGCGGCCCCGGCGGTCGTGATTTGCACAGTCTGCACGATTCTTAAACGGAAGGCGAACACGCTGCACCTTTCGTTACTGGCACTGTCCGCCTCGACTGCTCTGACTGTCTTTGCGACAGCTCTCATCAAGAACGGGGTGGGCCGGCCGAGACCTGACCTGATTGATCGGTGTCGACCGGATCCCACCAAAGCCATCGTCCACGGGTTGGTGGACATCACCATATGTACCGCCACCGACTCGCACTTTCTGGACGAAGGATTCAGGTCGTTTCCATCGGGACACTCCTCCTACGCTTTCGCTGGACTTGGGTTCCTCGCCTTTTGGCTCGCGGGTCAAGTCATGCTCTTCAAAGCTCCCCCGAGAGCATGGAAGAGTTTCACCTGTTTCGCTCCTCTCGTCGCAGCCGCCATGATTGCCGTCACCAGGACAGAGGATTACAGGCATCACTGGCAAGATGTCACTGTCGGTGGTCTCATGGGTCTCTTTATCGCATACTTTGTAATTTTCTGCCCCGCCCCCAATACTCTCACTCAAAAAGTTTTGGAATGCTAATATGTATAGGCGTACAGACAGTATTTCCCTTCATTGAAGGCTGATGCGTGCGGTGAAGCATACGGCGAAGAAGACTACGAGTATACCTCTCTCGACAGCTTGGAACGTGGTGGTCGAAACGACTGAAAAAATCGCAATCCTCCTACCACTACTTTCATAAACTTTGCATCAAGTGGGAAATCTCAAATCCCGACAACGAATAGCCCACGATGGAGGAAACACTTGTCGAGCATGATAATTAAAGGAGGATGAATCATTGTATATCAGTGTAATCATCATCAGCCAGTCGGCCAGCCACGAATCAGTCCAAGTCCTGGTGCGTCTCAAACTAATTACTTCAAAGCCTCCGTCAAACGCGCATACTATGTAATTTTAGTAATTGATTCGACTAATTGAGTCCTTTTTGTATTCAGTATAAGCTTGGGTTAATCTCGTCGCAAGAGGAGCCGAGGCCGTATCGGCGGCAACCAGAATACGAGATAGTCTTTTGTGTGGCTGGGTATTCCATTGAAATCTAGATCTCACGAAGGGATGAATTACGAGCAGCTCTGCGTGACGTTGAGTACTCCTTGCGAGCATCTTACGGCCATCAAATCTCACAATCATCCATCACAGAAGGACAAGATATAGGGCAAAGTATCGTTAGCGTTCGAGTGCGGCGGCCTGTGTCGGCTTGTGCAGGAATGAGACCCATTCCTTGAGGTATGTACGTACGGACGTATGTGTTTTGCCTGATCTCGCGCGTATGACGATCAATTTTCCAGCCTCTCGTGCGATCGGCCTCCCGACCTCTCTTTGCACCCCTCTCTCACTGTCACGATTCGCCCATTCGACCTCCATTCCCTTGACCCCCGTTCCGATTTCCTCGGCCGTCATGCGTCGCAGTGACTCCAGGTCTGGTATATCGAGGTCGAACAGCGTACGGTCCGTGAGCTCGAATGCAGAGTCTAATGCGCAACGAAGCGCCGCTGTAAACACGCCCACCCATTGGTGACACGAAGAAATCCATGGACTGATATGTTAGGCTGCCGCGGCATCTGCACTGGCCGCCGCTCAGTAAGTCCTACCCGCCGGTCCCATCTTGCAATTGCGCTGACTTTTCTCTTTTTTAGACGAAGAAGTACGGACTTGACTGGAACAAGGCCGTCAACTGCGCCGAGTACATTGCAGAGGCGTGGAAGCAACGCTTCCGCGATGTCCAATACGACTGCCGCGTCCAATCGACCGGGCCAGTATTCTGCCGTCCGACAGACGGGCTCGAAGAGACTGTATGGCAACAACGGACAGAGTTCATCTGTCAAGATCGCGGCGGTCGCAGCTGCAACCCGTTCGCCTGCGAGCACACGTCAGGCCCCGCCTACGCAGAGCTCGCAGCTGCGAGAGACACTACGTTCGAAGCCACCGCAGACTCAGTCAAGTCAGAGGCGTCAGCAAAATATTTCGAGCAACGCCTCTGTGCGCTCCTTCCAATCTGACCTCGAGCGCATCAACGAAGATTACAACAAGACCTACGCCTATGCTGGTCAGACTTCCGCCAGCGCGATGAGACCTGCCGCACCCGCCAGTGCCAGAGGAAGACGGGCTGAATCGGTCATCAGTTCTGCAATGTCTGATACCAGCGAGGCCCCGGCGCCCGACTCTGCAGCTCGGCGGAAATTGAGTCGAGTCTCGTTCTCGGATGTCGATGAGAACGAGACCAGGAGCAGAAATCCTTCACCGAACCCGGAGAAGAAGCGAAGTGCCATGAAACAGCCGGCGCCGCCCATGAGCTCGCTCAACGATAGTCTCGGTCGTGGTGGTGTCCCGAGCCAGCTCATGCCACCTCCACCGTTAGCCAGGCGTGTATCCAATTCTTCATTGCGGTCGGATACCTCGGTGAACAAGCTCGCAAACACACCCATACTCGCAGCCCCACTCTCGAGGACGGTACAGCCTAGCAGGACGATACAGGAGCCAGCGGACGCAAAGGTCGAAGACGGAGACCTGAGCACAATTGCCAGTAACAGTGCCTACAGTGACGCGGATGAGGACTACAAGGCGAGTCCCGCGATCGAACGAGCCAGCGTCACCTCGCCTGACACCAGAGTCGACTCCAAGCCTGAGCCTCTGCTACTCACCCAGCAGAATCTCGCCGCTGCATCTGGCACGGCTCAGGAGCCACTACCGATGAAGTCGGCCATGAAGAAGACACCCTCCCAGAACGGATCGGCAAGATTCAGCAGGCTCGAGACCGATTCTCAGCTCGATGTGGCAGACGACGAGAGTGACGACTCTTTCGCTGCGAGAAGGAGAGCGAAGAAGATTGCAGGTAAGCGTTCGCTCACGACCTTGCGTGGTACGGATTCTCCCAAATCGTCCAGTCCCCGTACCGTCTCTGTGGCGAGACCTGCAAGCAAAATCGTCTCTCCGGCACAGGACAGACCTAGAGGAGTGCAACGTTCCAACTCAGTGACCTCGCAACAGTCTCGAGCCAGCCAGGGCCCCTCAAGGATGGTCTCTCTCAGAGCCTCGCCTGCCCAACCGAAGCGCATGTCCATGCAGAATGGAAGAAGTGCCTCCGCCGAGAATGTTCCTGCTTTGCAGAGACGTACATCGATGCAGTCCCTGTCTTCCATGCAACCTCCCCTTCCCCCGAAATCTACTCGACGATCGTCGGTCGCAGGTAGTGTTGCGGAGAGTGTGCGGTCAGAAGCTGTCACCAATCACATTGCAGTCATGGAGCTAGCTCAACAACGCGTCCAGCGCATGCTGCATCCAGACGCTGCAAATGGGATCAATTCCAACAGCACCTTTGCAGACGCTCCGGAGAGGAGAAAGACCAGCTTCGAGCGCAAGCGCCCTACAGGCTTGTCGAGGCAGAACTCCAGCAGCTCTATGATCGATCGATCCTTCCGGACCTCGCTGCGACCTGAGCCCTCCGAACCCCCCAAACACAAGAGGGCGATGTCTGACCAGCGGGCCTTCGCCAGCACGATGCGTGGCGACAGAGCACGGCCCACGACTCAGCGCTCGAGTTCGATGGTCTTCTCGAGTGCTCACGACGTTCAGTCGATGCCTGCGACGCCGAGCAAGGGGAGACGCATGTCTTTCAGCTTTGGTCGAAAGAAGGAGGCAAATGAATCGATGCCACCTGTGCCAGCGATGAGACGTTACTCCTCTGACTCGGACAGCGGTCCAGTCTCGCGCAAGGAGGGTGTCAGTGCGTTGAGTGCCGGCACCTTGCGCGACGGACCCGGTGACAGTGCCAGACCGACCGCCAACAGGATGAGATCCGATGTCTCCTACAGCAAGAGGACGGGCAAGCCAAAGAAGTTCCAGGCCCTTCGTCGGTTGTTCAAGATCAAGGATTGAAGCCCTTGGTCCTGCATGACGACGTCTATACAAGCCCACCCTCATCTCAAAGAGGATATCTGTATTTCTGCAGTTGGTAAGAAAAGGAAAAGAAAAAGAAAAAGAGATGGAGGATGTTGTTGATGATAGAATGTAATTGTAATTATTAACAAATGCCTTTGACCAGACATGCGTAGCGTGGGCGATCACTGCTTGCCCGCCTGCTCTAATAGCGCCAATTTGTCCTCCAGCTTCTTGATGTGGGGGGCAATCATCCTCTCGATGTACTTGCCCACCTGGTCGACCTCGACGTTGACGGCGTCCCCCTCTGCCTTGAAGCCCAGGGTGATCTTGCCCTGGGTGTAGGCGATGATCATGACGGAGAAGGTCTCGTCGTCGACCCTCGTGACTAAGGCGGGTCAGCAAATGGGCAGCTGCCAGGACCGAGTGCGCGCGCGCGCGGTCTCACCGGTCAGGCTGGCGCCGTCGAGACAGATGTAACCCTTCTCGACCACGTACTTCAGGATCTCCCTGTCCCGTGGCCTGAACGTGATGGCGAGAGCCTCCCCGTCCGGTCTCCTCTCCGTGATCTGCGCTACGCAGTCGACGTGTCCCTGCACGAGGTGACCTCCCATCCTCGTGTCGCCCTTGCACGCACGCTCGAGACAGACCTTGTCACCCTGCCTCAGCTCGCCGAGGCTCGTCCGTCGCAGCGTCTCGGGAGCCACCCCGAACACGGCGTGCGTCGCCGTGAACGAGGTCACGGTCAGGCAGGTCCCGTTCACACTTATGCTATCCCCTACGGAGCAATCTACGAGCACAGGCTCCGCCTCGATCGTCAGGTCAGTGCCGGTCTCCGACTTGGTCAACCTCGCCACAGCTACAGGGTGTGGATTAGATCAGCAGAACACGACGGCATAGAAGAGGAGTCGGGCAGTACCTCCCAGGTGCTCTACAAGGCCCGTGAACATTATATATCAGAGAGTGGGTGGGGGGGTGAGCAAACAACTAGACTTATGCAGGCCTACAACCCAAGCTGCTGCTGCTGCTGCCTCTGCCTCTGCCTCTGAGAGCGAGAACGGCTGAGACTGAGAAACGAGCCGTCCAATCTCGGGGCGGGACGATCAGCTTACCCAATCCACGTGCATCGAATTTGGTCAGCGAGCGAGTGCGGATACAAAGCTTCGCTCTCTGTGACCAAGGGGGGCACCCTTCGACTACGAACAGCGCCTGGAAGATGCAGTCCGTCAGCAGAAACATCTCTCGCAGGTCGCCTTCTCTGCGTAGGGGCCTCGCTACAGTCACAGACGCGCCCAAGCGGACCCATGGCAATCTGAAGGACCAGGACAGGATATTTCAGAATCTCTATGCACGACACGAACCCACGCTGCAGAATGCGCTCAAGTTCGGCGACTACCACAAGACGAAGGAGCTGCTGCTCAAGGGCCACGACTGGATCATCTCAGAGATGAAGGCCTCCGGACTTCGGGGTCGGGGAGGCGCTGGTTTCCCCTCCGGCCTCAAGTGGTCCTTCATGAACAAGCCCGGCTGGGAGAAGGACCCTCGCCCTCGATATCTCGTCATCAATGCCGACGAGGGTGAGCCGGGAACCTGCAAGGATCGCGAGATCATGCGAAAGGAGCCACATAAGTTGGTCGAGGGTTGTATCTTGGCTGGCCGGGCGATGAACGCTACCGACTGCTACATCTACATCCGTGGAGAGTTTTACAACGAGGCCTCGACGTTACAGACCGCCATCAACGAGGCATACAAGGCCGGTTATCTGGGCAAGAACATCCTCGGGACCGGGTACAACTTCAACATATACTTGCACAGAGGGGCGGGTGCCTACATCTGCGGCGAGGAGACGAGTCTCATCGAGTCGATCGAGGGCAAGGCAGGAAAGCCGAGACTCAAGCCTCCCTTCCCTGCCGATGTCGGTCTCTTCGGATGCCCGACAACCGTCACCAACGTCGAGACGGTCGCCGTCGCACCGACCATTTTGAGACGAGGACCTTCTTGGTTTGCCGGTATGGGACGAGAGCGAAATGCAGGAACCAAGTTGTTTGCCATCTCTGGCCACGTCAACAACCCATGTACGGTCGAGGAGGAGATGTCGATACCTCTGCGAGAGCTGATTGACAAACACTGTGGAGGTGTGCGTGGTGGATGGGACAACCTGCTCGGAATAGTGCCCGGTGGTTCATCTGTGCCGATCCTCACGAAGCCGATGTGCGAGGACGCGCTGATGGACTTTGACTCGTTGAAGGACATGCAGTCCGGTCTCGGAACCGCTGCCGTCATCGTCATGGACAAATCTACCGACATCGTTGCCGCCATCTCCCGATTCGCGTCTTTCTACCAGCACGAGAGTTGTGGACAGTGCACTCCTTGCCGTGAGGGTACGACGTGGATGGCCAACATGATGAAGCGATTCGAGCAAGGTCAAGCACGAGAACGTGAGATTGACATGCTTTGGGAGTTGACCAAGCAGGTGAGATTTTTCCCCATGCAATGCTTGCTTTTTGGAGACTGACAAATTAGGTCGAGGGACATACAATTTGTGCACTTGGTGACGCCGCAGCTTGGCCGATTCAGGGACTTATCAGAAATTTCCGTCCCGAGATTGAAAAAAGGATTGCGGATGCACGAAAGGCGAACGGTACGGATTACCTTGCCGGTGGACACACAGCAGGCACGTTTGGAAGTCAGACTGTGCGACCTGGTTCTGAAATCGCTCCTGGTCAACATATCTAAGTCCTTTTATACTCAATTTTGTCTCAATTTTATATTAGCGTTGTTACATATCATCATCATCATTATCAACAAGTATCATTCTGGTAGTGCTCAAGTTTGTGCAAAGACACCTTTTTTGATTGTTTCGCGCAAGAGTAATTTGATGCCTCTTTTCACGATCCTTGTTCCTTTGTCGTCTTCTCCTTCGTTTTCTCCGTCTTGTCCGTCTTCGTAATCGTCGGTGTCAGAGTCGAGTATGACTAGGAGGGCAAGCCCTACGAGGACTGCGATACAGAATAACGAGAGGATTGCAATTGGTAAAATATACCCCTTCCATCCTTTTGTGGGTGTCGTCGTCGTTGTAGAAGAGTAAATGTCGTTGCGTCGTTTGAAAGCGAATAGGTCGCGCCATGATTTGCGGTGTGGGTCGGAAAAGGATGTAGGATCAAGTTGAAACGACTCGAACGATGCTTCTTTCCTATCACTGTCGTCGTCGTCCCCGTGTTTGGAGTGATGGTTAAAGACGTCGTCTAATTCGTCCTCTTGGACTTTCAAGTACCGCTGCGCATCCACAAACACCATTCAAAGAAACACTCACTCACTCACTCACGCGCGCGCACCACCTGAATGGGTTTTGCGAGGGGGTATAGCGTGTCGACGTGTTTTCTTGGGGGTAGTGCGGAATTGAGAGAGAAGTGCGCCGGGAAAAACGCCCTCCCCGCCCAAAACCTCCAAAATTACCGATCGACAATGCAAAGTTGGTGAATTCGCGGGGTCCATGCATTGCACATCTTAAGTACACATTCGTATTTAATACTACTTTTTATTTCTAGTAAAGTTTTATTTACATTCATTATTTATTACTCGTTATTTGTTATTCATTATAGAGAAATCTAATAAGTCAGTATAGGTTCAGCATAATAAGCGGACCCAATTTGATCATACTGTGATCGTAGGGTCGACTGAGAGACCGCCTACAGTGTCGCCATTCGCGATTCCATTATCATTTGCACTATTTCCATTGAAACTGTTGGTAGGATTTGCTTCAGCGCCGACGTTGCCGTCTCCATTGTCATCAGCACTTGCGGAATTGTCATTCCCAGCTGCATTGCCAGATCCATCCTCTACGGCAGATCCGATAGAGTCGAGCGTGCTGGTAAGTGTCTCGCCCGCACTTTCGGCTCGCTTCACCCTGAACTCGATCGTGTCCCCATTGCTAATTCCGTTGCCATTTGCAGAGTTGTCATTAAAACTGTTGGTAGGATCTGCTTCGGCGCCAGTATTATCGTTTCCATTTCCAGACGCGGAAGCAGCATTACCAATACCGGCTGCGTTGCCGGATCCATCCTCTACGGCAGATCCAATAGAGTCGAGCGTGCTGGTAAGTGTCTCGCCCGCACTCTCACTCCGCTTCACCTTGAATTCGATCGTGTCCCCATTGCTAATTCCGTTGCCATTTGCAGAGTTGCCATTGAAGCTGTTGGTGGGATTTGCTTCAGCGCCAGTATTGCCGTTTCCGTTGCCAGTCGCAGAAGCATCGTTGCCATTACCGGCTGCGTTGCCGGATCCATCAGCAACAGCAGAGTCGATAGAATTCAACGTCTCGGTGAGAATGTTGGAGTCTGCTCGGGCCCTGACGGGGGCCGCGATAGCCACAGATGCACAGAATATGAGGATTGCGTGTGCGTATCTCATGTTGTTGAATCTAGTCTGGAGAGTCTTGGTCACGCCTCAAGCGGAGCACACTGCCGCTATATATTCCTGCTTTTCCTTCGAGGCAAAATCCGACCATCGCCGATGAGATCAGAGATCAGAGATCAAGGATCAGCACGCGTGCTGTGGAGTCTCGCAGCCCATGGTCGCGCCATGCGGAAGGATCCGATGGCAGTGGAGCACGGAAGTGTCTCCGATAGCAGGCAAGAGAAACAGTGGGGAGATCACCGTCCACCATGTGTCTCGCCTGCCGAAGCGTGGGTCCTTCATAAGCGATCTCAGATCTCGTCGGCGGCCTGTCGTCCAATCATAACCTGCCATTACCAGCTCGGTTGAGCACCGCGAGAAGCCGAGAACATGAGAATGTCAAACCGTCCTGCAGCTCTCGCGCGAGCAAAGGTCGCTGACGTAGGCCCGTCGACAGCCCTTCGTCATCCGGAACATAGTGTCCCAGAATACTCTGATTGGTCGTGGAAAGTGCTCGCGCATTGCCACATTTTCCCAAAATTTGATCCTCCAGTCCCACAGAGTGATTTCTGCAAATCACATCATTCACAGACTCGCACGCGAGAGCGAATAAACATTGGGCTGCGATGGCGATCATGCCCTGTGATGCCCCACGCTACGAGTACTGCCCCTTAAAAGGCTCAGTGACGCATACACGTGACGCCTGACGTGCGAGCACTACATCAAGCATCATCGAGATGCTATCGTGGGCTTTGGAATTGTCCTTCCAATTCAGGGAAGACTATTATTCGAGATTTGTTCCTCACGTGCCGTATAAGGCTCCGTAATTACAGCACGGCAACTCGCTCACGAGACACGTTTCAGAGTGCAAGACTCTGTTTGTTGAGGCTCATGCATGCGCGTGCATGCCTTTGCCTGTTTGTGATCAATTCGAATGGACGTATTGAAGTTTCACGTGTAAAATAGCCTGAGCACGGACGGCTCCTCGGCTTTCCACTCTGGCGGCTCGTTCCGGCTCTCCGCTTCATGCTCCCTCCATGCACACTGGCACTGTTTTCCTTCTCTCTGGCCGGTCTCGTCAGTGTCTGTGACTTGTTGTGATGTCGCAGCTGAGTCCGATCGAGAGTAATTTGGAGTTGGAAGAGTTGGACTACGATATTTACAGATCCGTCCGAGAATTGTGGAGACCGAAGAACGCTCGTGGGATCTTTGGAGGGGCAGTCATCGCACAGGCACTCAGCGCGGCGTGTCGTACCGTTCCGGAGGGATTCAATATCCACTCTCTCCACAGCTACTTTGTGTTGAAGGGCGACGATAGCCGTCCGGTGGTCTATCATGTCGAGAGGGTCAGAGATGGCAAGAGCTACATCACGAGGACGGTGCAGGCTAGACAACGCAACAAGGTCATATTCACCATCACATGCTCCTTCCAGAAACCGGAGGAGAGTGTCATGATGCACGCCGCCACTATGGCCGAGGACCTGCCTGATCCAGATACTCTCATGACTGATCAGGAACTCCTCGCAAGTGAAGTTGCCGCCAAGCACTTCACGCCCGCTCAAGTCAGTCGTCTGAAAGTCTCTTCTGGGGAGATCGGTCCGACTGAGTCACGACGCATCTTCACGGGCACGTCGAAGAACCCGCCGCATCTGAAGCGTCAAGCGTTCTGGGTTCGTGCAAAGGGCAAGATTCAAGGTCCCTGGCATGCACACGCCATGGCAATCGCCTACTTTAGTGACTCGTGGTTTCTATCGACCGCACTGATTGTCAACAACAAATCATTCACCGACGTCTCCATGATGGCTTCCCTAGATCACTCAATCTACTTTCACAGACCGTGTCAAGCTGACGAATGGCTCTATTTCGAGATGGAAAGTCCTTGGAGCGGCGCAAATAGAGGACTCGTCCTCGGTCGCGTCTTTACCCGATCTGGCGAGCTTGTGGCCGAGTGTATTCAAGAAGGTCTCATTCGCATGCGAGAAACCAAAGCGAACCTGTGATTTCCTATTTTTTTTCTTTCTTTCTTTCTTTCTATTTCTCGTGGTGCTTTCATATAAACACATACTATATTTCTTATATAATATTTATTCTAAGCATCCATCAAATTGTTTCCTTGCCAAAGACGAATCTCGTGCCTTCGCTACCGGCAGTCGAGAATGCGTTGCACTTCAAATGTAACGTACTGCCCAACGGAGCTGGCCCACAGAAAAAGACGCCGACGTCAGTGGCTGGATGTAGTGACGCGACACTGGGAAAGATGTGATCCCATGGCGGTCGGCCAAAGTTGACGGGCGCATTGAGTCCAGTGATTGCATCGACGTCCGAGTCCGCACTGTTGATCATGATATTTTGAGCTTCGTCAGGTTGAATTTTGGCAGTCAGGTATGTGTGAATCTCAATGATGTGTCCTACGTCCTGCTCCTCGATCGCCATCAGTAGACTCCTGAACCACTCGAAACTCGCAAAGTCTCTGCAGATCCAGAAAAAGTAAATCTTGGAGAGTCGGACTTTCGTCGTAGGGTAATTGATGCGGTACCAGATACTTTTCAGAATTGATGCAAACGGCGTCACGCCAATCCCTGCCCCGACTAGCATCACAGTCTCGAACTTGAAAACATCTTCTGAAGCTGATCCGAACGGTCCGTCAATCATAATTTTAGGAAGGATGCGAGTCATGGCCAATTGATCCTCAGTATCCGTCACAATTCGTGATTGTCTCGCTGCAGCCTTTTCGCTTCCCACGACAGAATCAAAGTGGCACCCGAGCGCAGCAGCCAAAGCGCAGGTGAAATTACCTATGCATCGCATGTGGATCGAGAAGTAATCCTCTTCAGGTGCACTTGTCAACGTAAAGGGGTGATATTGATGCAGACTGATCTCAGGACAACACAGAAAAATGTATTGACCTGGCTTCGTGCAGTAATTGTCCTTTTTGAATTGTATTTCGCAAACACTCGATAGATGTTGGATGATTTTGGAGATTTGAGTCGGTTGACGTCCGCGATATTCTCGCATGAGACGCTCGGCGAGGTAGATTACGCCGCCGACAATCCAATACTTGTAGAAGACCGCAGATCCTGAGCAGAATGGTGCTCGATCTGGAGTGATCATACAAAATGCGCCATGAAATTGCCAAAGTAGAAAGAATATTAGAAATAGGTGATGAGTGTACCAGAATCGCTCAAAGTTTTTACGACGAGGCCTCTCTAGTGCAGTAAACACCATGGCCATCAATGCAATGAGCATAAAATATCCAGTAAGGCCAGGACCTGTGCTGAAGTTTGCTTGTAACCAGCCTTTAAATCCTAAATTATTCGCCCTTGCCAATTGTGCAAAGTTGTTCCAATGAGCTATCGTATCTATAATCATCAGAAAAGTCTTTGATTTTATACTCGCAGTGCTTACGAATCCAGCTAAACAACACAATTGACCACGCGATGAACTTGTGGAAGGTAATATTCTTGTCAAACGGAATGATGGTACCAAGAGGTGTATTCCTGAAGAAAGAAACTAGACTGCGGCAGACTGGCAGGAGAATCAAGATGACGTCGAAATGCAGAACGAGCGCGGAAGACTTCGCAATCGGATATGTGATTCCAAGAGTTGACCGCGCTATTGTCAGATCGTCCTTGATCAGAAAGCTGATCATGCCAAAGACAAATACCATAAGATGTAGAGCCATGAGGACAAAGACGAAGATACGCCTCTCGCCTTCATTCACCATCCAGCGATCGATCTTTTGGCCCAGACTTAGGGCGCGATGAGTCGTCGAAGTTCCCGAAGTCATTTGTATGATAGCAGTACTATGGCGATGTCCTTCCGCAGACATTGCAACTCTGAGATACCGGATTCAATTCCTCCAGCAGAGGCTAGCCGTTACCGATCCGTTGCAGACGACAGGTGTGACAGGGCAGTGTCTGTCACACTAACGAGACAACGACGACTACAGATGGCTAGATCGTCTTCCGTAAAGCGTTTCATTTTAGATACAAGCACATGGAGATCCAGACAGTGTCAGTGCGTGATACTGGAGCCAAGAGACGAACTCAGGCGGCCTTGCAAGCGTCAGATAGTGGTCAGTCGAGCGAATGTGCTTTGTCTCCTCTTCCTGTTGAAACAAAAGTCTTGGCACTACAAGAAATAAGAATCACACGTGAAAGTCGCCTCCACATTGTGCCTTGTGAGCCTCTTATGTTCTCCCTGCGCAAGCTTCTAAGCTTTCGCCAATGTGATGGCTCATGTAGACATCGAAGAGCGTCTCGCAAGGCTAGAGGAGGTCCTGGATGCGAACGTAGAGATTGTGAAATTGTCTTCTGAACTTGCTAGCCTCCAGAAGGATCAGACGGTGAGCTAGAATCCTACCACCGCACTCTTGCTGACGCGACCAGATACATGAGGTACTTCAGCTCGTCGAACGCTATCCACACTTGTTCGATGAGGAGTCTTCTCAATGGTCGACAGCGCAGAAAAAGGCGGACATCGTTCTCGGTCAGTCTTCTATGATCAATTCGACGGCCTCTGAGCTTGAAGCCATATCGAAATTGTCAATTCCATCGCTCTCTGCAAGCCAGGATTTGATTGAGCATCTGCCCGAGCTTCGTGAGCTAGCAGTACAAAAGCAGCAGCAGGACTTGCAGATAGAAGAATTGACTGCGCGCAGTATCAGGTTGATGGACGACTGGTACAGATCATACGTCAGGCCAGTCAACGAGGGTATGGTTGAGGTCGACAGGGATCTCAGAGAAATATCGAAGTATGTACGGCGCCTAGCTCTTGCGACGGAGGAATTATAATGCTTTAAAATATGATCTACAGAGAAAATAAGGATACAGTATCTGACGAGCCGAAAATTTGCAGCAAGCAATTTACAGGTCGATGACTGTGGCTGCATATCTCAAACAGTACTGCTCATCGAGGACTGAAGCATTGACTGCTAGTGTAGTCCGCGCCTTTTGGTCTTTACTAAATCGGTGTTTTTCAATCCCAATCTCGGCACCTTCATGAATATGTCCAAAAACATGTAACATTGGCTGTACCGATTTCAGACGTTCCAACAAGAAGGGGCATCCTACGGATCCGACAGCTTTGACCTGGTCCATGATACCCTTTGGCGGGCCGTGTGTGATCAAGATGTCTGTATCCGTTGGAATACCAGGCCCGGGAGATGTAGGTCCCGTGCCGGGACTCCAGATATCACAATCGACAGGGTACGCGTAAGCCCAATCGAAGAATTCGGGAGTCCAAGGACTACCAAACACCTTGAATGATTTACCGCGGACCTCGATCGCTGTACTTTCGTGCTCGAGAAAGACGATGCCCGCAGCAGAGGCATCGCGACTGGTCCACATGCGTCTATGCGTTTGAATGTTTGACATTGAAATCCCCGCGCCGTAACGAGCAAAATCTTGCACATGTTTCGAGACGAACGACGGATCGAGTCCCAGATCGTGGTTCCCGGCAATCACAATCTTGATTTTGTGAGGGAGTGCTTTCACTTCCTCGTAAACTTGTTTCAACTGACTTGCAGTTCCGGCCAAAGTCAAATCACCCGAGTGTATCAGGACGTCGCCCGCGGGGATATTCTCGCTCCAGGACGGTTGCGAATGTGTATCCGAAATGCAAACGAATCGTACTTTGTCATCAGGCTTGGTCCGGGAAAATTTGTCGTGCGGACGGGACTTTAAGTTTGGACTCCGAGACAAATCTTCGGCACGAGTCTTCAAGAACTGGACCGTGGTTTCGTGTATTGGCAAGGACATGTCAATGTTGTCTTCCTCGCCCAAAATCGTACGACTGAACAAACCGATCGATCTTGATGCAAGTCCAAAACAGGGGGAATGCCAGGTATAGATCGAACTCGAGTAAGTCTGGTGTGGCTAGTAAGTGAATCCGTTCGTTGCTATCAGGTCGCGTGAGTAAACAAGGCCGCGTGAAGAGATTGGACGGGAGACGCGTCGACTTGTTTCGAAAGTCACAGTAGAAGCGGGTACGACAAACCCTGTACTTGTACCTGTAGGACTTGCTCGACAAGGCACTCGCCTGATACCGGAAACGAAAAGACGGGACAGAGCAATAGACGGCCTGTCGCTTAAAGTCACCGGGGCGCGGCTCCCCGATCGGCATCTCACGTGGTCGAGATCCCATGGGGCCGGTGAGAATCAATTGGCTCGTAACCGAGAAAGAGCCAGAGGCGTACAGTATGCAGTTGGTCGTGCACCTGACAGCACCATCGTGATATTCTCGCACTACTTTTATCAAGCTGCCATCACAGTCTGGCAATCATTCGTGTCCATCTCTAATCATCACGTCTACTATACATTCACCATCTTTTGGAAGAATCAAAGACTACGTGAGATAGAATACGAGAAATACGATCTGTCCGTTCAAAATCTTCTCTTCACTGTGGTTAATCTTCATCACTCACAATTCATACAAGTTCTACCAGAGTTGTCATTAGATTGTTGAATTAGACTGCCCAGATTGGTATATTTTTTAGTGTGTTTATATGTCTACGACGAAAAAAGTGACGGAGATTGTTCGGACGACGGCTAGACGATGGGACGGTCTTGTCGCTCCGACTGGTTCGGCACTGGATGAAGCTAAACGTGTGTTTGCACATGAAGGTCGCTTCGCTTGGTCGACGTCGACAATAGCCGCGTTACCTGCTCCTACGGTCCCTGAAATTGCGTTTTTAGGGTGCAGCAATGTCGGTAAATCGTCCCTCTTGAACGTCTTGCTCGGCAGGAAACGGCACAAGTTGGTCCGTACGTCGACTAGACCGGGCCACACGAAAGCACTGAATGGGTTCCAAGTGGGTCGGGAGGTATGTCTTGTCGATTCTCCGGGGTACGGGTACCGCAGTCGCGACGAGTGGGGGACTCTCATCATGGCGTACCTCCGTCACCGCAAAACACTGAAACGGACATGTCTCTTGATTGAATCAAGTCATGGATTCAAGACGCACGATGAAGAATTGATTCAACACTTGGCGTCCAATGGTATACCCTTCCAAGTCATCTTCACAAAGATGGATAAAGTCGCCGCAAACGACTTTGAGGACTTGTTGAAATACAGCGAAACGTACCTCAGAAAAGTCGGTAAAGCAGCCGTCTGGGGAGAAGTCTTGGGCGTCAGCAATAACCAAGAAAGACTCGGCATCGCAACGATCCAAGCCAGTTTATGCAAAGCTACCGGCATCACGCAGAAAATAACATCAAAAGAAGCTCGAAAGTCGACCCCCAAAGTCAAAAACGAATCGAAGCAAGATTGAAATCGAGTCGAAAATACCACAATCACCTTGAAATGAGTCATTGCAAATCTAATCAAGGAAACGAGCATTTTTTTTTTGTTATGTATAGTCGACTAGATCTTGGACTGCAGCTCCTTCTTGGCCTGCTCTCGCAATTCACGTCTCAGTAATTTTCCGGAAGGACTCTTTGGAATCGTATCTAGAAACACGACACCACCTCTCAATAACTTGAATCTCGCGACTCTCGTCTCCATCCACGACCAGATCGCCTCGGCGGTCAAGGACTTTCCACCCTCGGAATCTGCCCTGACAAGGTACGCGCGGGGGGCTTCATCACCCTCGAATGGTACACCGACGACACAAGCGTCCGCTATGGCTTCATGACTCAATAGCAAAGCTTCAAGTTCTGCCGGAGCGACTTGTAGACCTTTCGACTTGATCAATTCCTTTTTCCGATCAACAATCCAGAAACGGCGACCGTCCTCTGACACCACTGCCACATCACCTGTATGTAACCAACCATCGATGACTGTCTCTGCTGTAGCTTTAGCATTGTTGAGGTAGCCTTTCATCACTTGCGGTCCTTGTATACACAGTTCACCCCGCTCGCCAGCTTTCGTAACTTCCTTGCCTTCCTCATCAATCAATTTGTATTTCGTGCCGGGCATGAGACGCCCGATACTGCCTTCAGTATCGTCGTCAGCAGAGGTCAAGCTGCTTCCGATGCAAGTACATTCGGACATTCCCCAACCTTGTTGAAATCGACATTGCGGTCCAGTCCGGACACGCAAGGCGTCTTGGACTTCTTGGCCGAGTGGAGCAGCCCCGGAACTGATGGCGCGGAGACTACTGATGTCGAACTTGAGAACGGCCGGGTGTTTTGCCAGCAGTGTGATCACCGGTGGCACCGTACTCAATTGTGAAATCTTGTACTGCTGGATGAGAGTAAGCATTTGAACCAGGTCGAACTTGCGAGTGACGACGAAACATGATCCCGTCTTCACTGCCAGATTGCAGGCCTGCATAAGACCATATGCATGGTACATTGGCAAGTGCCCGATATAAGGACCTTTGATAGGCTCAAGATTCATCTTCAGTAGCATCTCATCTCCTTGATCCTTCACGAACTTCCCCTGACACGTATTTGCGACGATATTGGAATGCGTCAATTCGACGCCCTTCGGAAGTCCCGTCGTACCCGAAGAATACAACACTATACACGTCTTTGAACGTAAGATTGCTGGATCTGTTATGCGTTGCCAGTTCAACTCTTTGTTGGAAGAGGTCAGAGATGCTAGTGATGGCACGCCTTCGACAGGCGTAAAAGTATATATACGATCCTCATCGAAACCACAATTCTTGGCGGCCGTCCTCGCTACGGGTAGAAGCATTGCGTCGACCAGGAAAAACTTTGCTCCCGAATGCGACAACTGATGGGTCAGTTCGACGGCCGTGTATGCCGGATTTGCTCCGGTAAAGACACCTCCCGCGCAAATGACGCCGTAAGCCGCAGCCGGGTACAAGATAGAGTTGGGACTGAACGTGAGAACGACATCGCCATCTTTCAAGCCAGCTGCCCTCAGTCCATATCCAATCTTTCGGAAAAGAGAGAGTAAACCACCACGAGTGAGCTTGTTTTCTTGTTTGTCGGCATCAATATACTGAACGAAATCGTCTGAAACCGGTGCATCGTCAAAGATATACTGTGGAAGATTAATTCCTGTCTTCCACTACTGAGGGGTTTTCGAACCGAAAGGAGGTCCTTGCTGGGCCACTTGAAGTCTATATTTCGGACGTCCGGTATATCTGCTAGGACCATCGCTGTGGGAACTGTCCTAACCAATGAAGAGCTATCTCTCCACGCTTGTCAGATCCATGCGACGAGTCAGAGGGTGAGATCTGGGGGGGAGTTAATTGTACCCCGCATCTTACGAGCAGGGCTTAAAAGTCATCGGCGCCTGCCGATGCGGCCGGAATTGACGAGACAGGTATATATATATATATGTAGCCATCCTCTTGGTCCGCCTCTTCGGTGCTGTGCAATCTGACGCGAGAGAAATTTTGGAACCGCTGCAATTGGTGACGAGGTCAATCATCGATGAGACAATGTGTACATTTACTACTCGACTGAACGATTAATGCGCTAGATAATGCCAAGGGATTGTTCGCTCGACGTCACATTACTTGCTGAAGCCATGATAGCCGCCTTGCTCTGAAATGCATAAAACGAATGGCATGAGTGAAATATTGACCTTTTTTTTTTTCGATTTTTGTGAATTTTGGTTGGCGATATGAAGACATCAATGGTTGGAACGGCATCAATACAGGCGCGGCGCGATGCAGGAACGTCCAGCCAATACAACAGTCCGACCGAGCATCCTTGTCGTAGACGCCCAGAGGGATAATCGTCTCACTGGCGGGTTCGTGCTTTGCCCCGCGTCGGTGTACTTTGCACAGGCGGAAAAGCTTCGTAGACATCCGCCGCTCTTGGGGTTTTAGCATGGACAGAACGAGCCTGAGGAGAACGTGAGCTTGTGGGGGTCGAGACTTTGCTAGCATAAGTCGCTCTCGACAGAGGGACATTCGCGGCTAGGTGCTCCCTGATATCCTGAGCAGTCAGAGTAGCAGCAGTGTCTGTCTTTAACGGAAAATGCGAAGAAATGGTGTCATAGCCGACCGAAGTGCCAGATGTCATCGGAGGAGGTAGCTTCAGGCCACAGTCGGACCCAGAGAGGAAGGCATCCAGGTATGATGCCTGTGTCAGTGGTGACGGAAAGCCGGAAGCGCTGACTGGGGAGCTGCGAGAGCTAGCGAGAGTGAGCCCTGCTGAGGTCTGTGAACCATCCGCTTCGCTGCAGCTAGGATCATGAGAAGCTTGAGGATAGTATGAATTGATCGCCAGTAAATCAACCTGACTCAGACCAGTACCGGCTGAGGATGAATGAGGAACTGAACAGTTGTCCATTCGTGGAAGAAGTTGGTTCTCACGGGATTGGTCGTCAATAGACAGTGACTGGAAAGAGCTACCTTGACGAGCGTCAAAAGGATTACTCTGAACGCTATCGTCCTTCGATCTCGCTGGGACAGAAGGTCCGTGGGTTTCTGAATTCAAGCGGCCGTTGGTCTTATGCGAGATTGAGACTGACGATCGCCTTGCTTCACGATTGCCAGGTTTGGAATTGTGAGACTCACTCGGTTGACTTCGTGATCTTGCTTGACTTCGCAAATGACTACTGATATCTGAGCCGTAGTAGTGCTGGGTCAGCATCATGCGTTGTCGGTAGTAGCCTAATGCTGTCGGATCCATGACATTTATTGGCTGTAAATTGCTGTCTGGCTCGCCAAGGTATTGCCAGTGTATCGATTGCACGCGATCAATGTGCAATTCGGAATCGCCAAACGGATCATTATAGCCGTTATTGTGCCGTGAGTAGGTGTCATCGGAGTGTGCAATTGCCGGTTGATAAAATCCGGATTCGCTTGTCGTACGCTGATGCGGACTCTGACGATTCGGAATATTCTGTCGTCCATTCTTGATCTTCGTTGACGATGGCGCCTTGGTCCACAGGCGAGTCGGAGGTCGGTTCGAGTGATCGTACTTGACAGAGACGGAGCTGAATGAATCCCCTTGAGCCAGCATCTTACATGCTCGTTGCAATTCGTGATGTATTCCGCGGTGGGAACCCATGTCAGCAGTGTTGCCCAAGTTGCGAGCTATGGTGAATGGCTCCTCGACGCAGAACATATTGTCACTTGGATAACCCTTCTCTCGTCTACTGATGACTCTTCCGAGACGGACCGAGGCCACATCACGTTCGTAATCAAAGTCGAAAGCATAGTAGCGGAAAAATCCAAAGAGTAAAGCTCCTAAGGACTCGGTGTTTCGAGATGCAAAGAGCTTCAAGGTATCGTACTTGTCAATGTCGTCAGCGAAGGACACATCCGTGCCGTTCACCGGCGGCATCGGTTCATGTGGCCATTGCTGTAAAGATGGTAGCACCGGTATAGGCTTTCGTGTCTGCAGGAAGTTGATGACCATCAGCGTCCATGTGTAGCTTGTCAGGGTGTTACAAACTAAAAGTTTGTCAGCTCAGAACCACCTGTATCCGTGGGTACTTGTACCTGCTTCATTCAAGGCACGATCGGACGCCCACTGTTTGACAGCATATGTCAGTTTACGGGCTCTTTGATCGAGCTGCATATACGTCTTCACAAGCTTCGTGTTGCGCAAGGCTAAAGTATTGTTGATGTTCATATCGCACGAAACCTTGAGCTTGGGATCGTATATCGCAACAACAGGTACCTTAGCCTGGGATCTGCAGACCACGTTCTCCATACCGCCTGTCCGTCAGCACCCTCGTCAAATTTAATAACAGTGAGGTTGAATTACTTCTTGCCATGAATCTTGAAAGCTCACAGACTTGCCGCTCGAAACCAGTCCATTCAGTCTCAATGCAAACATCCACTGTCCCCGTCAGCCAATCTGCGTAGTCTGTCATGATGTACGTACAGTCGGACTTGTGTGTGGCAAGCAGGTTCTCGGTGGAGCCAAAAGCATGGACGGTGAAATCTTTCCCTGGCCATTCCTCATTCAGGAGGCGTTCCAGCTTGACAGTGAGGTCGTGTTTGCTCTGGGCATCCTGAGCCGTCGGCAGAAGTCCCTGATTGCACGTCAGCCTAACGTACAAGGTCGATCCTGTACGGCGTCATACATTATACAGAGCCTCGATCTCGTTGCTCAAACGTATATCATCCTTGACCTGCAAAGCCTGCATAGGTCGGTGATCGTTTCGTGTAAGAGGCCGTCTCTCGCCATTGTACATGGGAAATCGTCTCTCCTTGTTGACAAACGTGGTCTCGAATGGACACGAGCGGACACTTGCATCTATTCGAGCAGCCGATTCGACCTCGGGAGGGGGACGAGCCTGAGGTGAGAACGAATGTCTCGACCTCGCCGACCTGGTGTCTGAGCCGCGATGAGCATTGTGCCTCCTGATTGCCGTGTTGGTCGCCTCCATGAGGTCCGTCCTAGTGGGTCTCTGATCTTGCTTCCTAGACGAGAGCCCACCGACTGTCAAGTCGAGCGAGCTGGGCATCCGACTGAGGATACGACAGGCTCGGGAGGCGACAGTGGGCTGGCTGCCAGGCAGTTTGTCGTTCTAGGCGTGAAGGGAGAGACAATCCGCAGCAGACTGACGATGCTTAAGCAGGTAGATGATCGAGAGGCGTCTTGTAGTAGAGGAAGGTAGGAGATGGAGTTCGGCAGCAGGGCTCACGATGGCAGGTTGTAGTCCGTTGTAGGTTGCAATAACCCGGTGCGTACCAAGCGGGTCGGCGGTCAATCAAATCACTTCGCGTCTCGAGCCCGACGAACGAGCCAGAAATTCGCGAAAATGCCTGCCTCTCTCTAGCTGCAGCTGCGCCGGCTGCGGCTGCGCGCCAGTTTTGCCGTTCGAGATGTATACATGACCACATAGTGTAATCCACTGGCTTGCTCGACCGCCTGCTCATCTATCTGACAAATAACAAGCGTCGCGAGGTCATGGAGGGCGGGGGGCGAGTGTCAACGGTTGCGAGTGAGCTTGTGACAGTGGTTCGTCCTCCGCGTCAGATCCTTCTGGTCCTCGAGTAACCCAGTGGCTTCCGTAAGCGTGGCGAAGACTGAGAATCAATCGTGCGTAGAAATCTTGCAAGGTGCTAAAGCAAGGGTACGGCGAAGGCATTCGCTGGTATATCGTTCTATAAACAAATTGCGCAGATGATATTTATTTTGTAGCTGATCCGCTTCAAGACCGAAACGGGGTCTTGTCTGTATTAAATGACGTAGAGCTGAGCCAGGCAGGCACTCGCAGCCACGGACGACAGATGAGATCATTGGGACATGTCAGACATCAGCAGTGGTTTCGACATCTTCTAAAGAGAATCCGCAGACCGTCGTGAAACAAGTGCAATCATCATATAACCCTCTCGATGATCTCTTCTGTCTTCCGCAGATGTAATATGCTCACTGGTAATCTGAGTCAGTCAGTATAATTCTCATTCTGTCTGGCAGTGGCATCGCATCAGATAGAGCTAATAGTGAGTCTTCATTAATCAGATATATGCTTGTCTATGTTTATTCGTCATTTGCTTGCCCGCACGATGGACTTACCCTAGTTAGATCGGTAGTTAGACCGGAAAATCGCGAGTGAATCTCAACTTAAGAACGTTAGTAAAGATGAGCTGCCTTCGTTTGTACGAGGGATGCTATTCAGTAAGGCATGAATGGTATAAAAAGGTTTTGTCTGCATGAGAAACTCAATAAGACTCGTCATCTAAAGGGGTTCATCACATAGCATCCCTCGTATCGCACAAGTAGCTTACCGGTCAGGTGAGAGAGACTCGTAAGACTTCAACTTTGCTTCCTACGAAGGTCAGACCCTGAGAAAGTCTTGCTGAGAATAAGTGGGTCAGAAAGAGGTTTCTAATCTCACACTTGTCACCACGGCATCTTTGATGCTCAGTGCCCAGTGCAGTATTCATCAGTCCCATATTCGTATGACTTACGTAGAACATCTACACGGTCAGTTTGAAAACGAGAACGGTAAGCGTGCTTCTAGCTCAGCAAAAAAATACAGCCAAGTATTATAAACAGCGAACAAACATTTCGAAAAACGTAGGGTCTCAGTCGGTAATTTTTTTCATCCTTGCAAGTCGCACAACTTCGGAAGAGACAAACCTTTTGCAAGCCATCGAGGGCGACACCGAAGGACGTATGATTCACTTTGAGGTCTTAATGTATTAGCCTTCGAACATACAGATACTGCAGATATCATCGGAGCGTCGAGAGAATCAGTTCTAGAGCTATTTTGTCCTCATAAGAATCGGATACTCTAGTTTTTGTTCATCAAGTAATTCCTCGACGCTCTGTGATACTGCTCGAGAGACTCACCTGGAAAGTCTTTCGATATCGGCGTGCTCAGGACAGTAGCATCTCGTACACCCCTCGTTCGCGGTAAACATCAGTCAATCGCTGTGAAATGAAGCGTAACGCTATCACGACTGTCTTGAGCACGCCATGGACCAATAGATCGTGCGTTGGTGCAAGCATTGTTAGGCTGTCCTTGGAGCGAATGGGTGTTGGCCGAAATATTTTCGATTGCTGATCAGTTTCTCACGGATGGGCTAGGTAGATGGCCAGCATGAAGTCAAGTACAACTTCAGGTCATGATAAACATCGTTACGGGTTGCTATGACTAATCCGATTAGCGTTTAGACAGATTGTTGTTGTTTGTATCAGGAGTAATATAACAAAGAATCTAATAATACAGTAGTGGACATTCTATGAGCTCGCATTAAAGCCCTCCAGATTCGACGTTAAGCTTTGCTTGGCTGCGCAACTTTTCCGCGATCCGCTCGTTGTAAATATAGTTGAGACCATCACCAGGACTATCGAGTCAGAATGAATGAAAGCTTCGGGCGAAGCATCTTACCTCCCATAGATGGGTATAACCCAATTTAGCAACCTCAGGACCAGCCAGCGATCGATCAAGACAACACCCATGACTTGCTGCCAATTCTGCGACCAGCCGAGGTCGAAAGGATTCTGTCCAGCATCGAGAGTAACGCGAGTGCGGTCTGTGCGTACGTGACCAGCGTCGTCAAATATTTCGACGGCAACACTGACCTGAATCGAGCGAGTCTCCACGGATTCGATTGTTGACTTGTTGACAGCGATCTGTCTACCATGAAATCCAGAAAAGGGAACCATCAAGAGGGCAAAGAAACCTGAGATAGCAATACATGCATACCAGAGCCCAGGATTGGCTGGAATATGTCTCACGTCCTCGGAACGTCGTATGGCTCGTCGCCGCTGCGAGACAGCAACTCCGAACGTGACGGCCATGAATATACAGTAAATTGCAACGTACGTCACAAATTGAAAGAAGAATTTGTAGCGACTATGGCCCAGAGGGCCTCCAACCCAGGGACAGAAGTGGTCGAACTTCTTTACACATCGATTCACTTCGGAACAGTGATGTACTCGATCGTATTTATTTACATCGCAGATCGAGCAGTATCTTGGCCCAGTTATGGAATCTGTTCTGGCAATGTAGAACGGAGCGTCTTCAAGCCTTCGCGTCTGCAAGAAAGCCTGACTTTCGCGTTTCGTAGGTCTCCTGTCGTAGGTTTTGTAAATTTGATCCTCGCTACTCATCCCAGATGGATATTGGTCTGACACGTTGCCAGTCTCGCCTCCGTCGGCAGCTGCGAGGCGTGCTCTATCTGCTCGGTTTGGGAGATAGCCAGCTCTGGTACATGTTATTTGGAAGAAAGCGCCACCCATGAGTATCAATAACAAAATCTGAAAGGTCAAGAGACAGATGCCTGTAGTTCTGTGGCCATTTCTCAAGTACCATTGAATACACATATCGAACCACACGTAGGTAGAGAATATTGCCGTCAGCACCAGCCCAGGCGGGATGATGTAACTCATTATTCTGTTGGACCTCCGAGTGTCATTGACCAAAAGTGGATCCTTGCTCTTCAGCTTACACGGATCTTTCATTTTGCCATTCGTTGTACTCGAGTCTGGAGAGGCATGTGCGCTCATTCCAACAAGAGATCTCGCAAGTTACCACTCGAGCTGTCGATGATCCTGAGCTGCACTAAGACCACGCTCAACACTTGATCGTCCGTATGGATATGGCTTGTCGGGTGTGAATCAATCCTGTGCTAGAACTGTAGAGGCGAATCGATGGAATATGAGCCTTGAAGAAAAAGCAGCGACAGCCTTAGACAGTACTTATCAGGAATTCATAACCCGCAAAAGAGCTGTCTTTGATGCTCAAATGCGGCTGGCTATACGAAATAGCTCGCGGCAGAATTCGAAGCTCCGCACAAACAAAATCGCCAATTGCACCGAACGTTCAGGTGAGCACACACTGGGAACACAAAAGATTTCGAGCGCCTTGAGCTTCTACCTCATATATATAGTGTGGTCTACCGAGTTGGTGTATATCTACACTAGAGCAGCTGCAACTTCCTGTAGACTGACAGGAACAAAGGATCCCTTCTGCCGCCCCTGCATCATTACAATGTCGCCACGGAAGTAAACGGTCACCCCGCCAGCTCCACTTGCGCTTGCCGTGATCTTGAACAAGCTGTTGCCACTTTCATGCGCCTTGCGAAGGGGTAGCAATAGACAGTTCTGCTGAGCGCACCAGTCTTCTACCACGTCCTTGAAATCGATCTCTCTTTCCTCCTCCGTGGCAGCTTCCCTCAATGAATGTTTCGTAGATGTCTTCCGACCCTGAACTTGGGCAGGCTGATGTATTGGTCGGGCGGGACCCACAAGTGGAGCTGGAAGAGAATCGGTGCCGTGATCTAGAGCATAGTCCATCATCTCTAGGGCCTTCGAGAATCCCTTTTTGACAGCGGGGACGAGGTGTAGATCCTCTGGTATAACTTCTCGCCACCACTCGTACCATAAACTGATCTCCTCAAAATTGGGGTCCCCTGTGAGCCACAGATACAGCACTTGAAGCCATTTGGGGAAGAACTCTGTTTCTAGTAGTTGTCCAAAGGTAGTGGGAGTGAAGCTGCGCCTCCAGAGCATGACTGTCTCGAGGGCCGTCAGCTTCTGATCCTTTGGTTCTACGACGAAAGTATGCCGCAACAAGTCGGCAAGTTTGGGCAAGACAGTTCTCTCGAGCATAACATCCATCTCTTTAGGACCCAGAAGTTCACGCCATTCGTGCAAATCGCTGATGATACCATCTTTAGGCTTCCATTGGTCCAGAACAATAACGAACTTTCGCTTGATGGCAGTGAGTAGATCAGGCACCTTCTCACCTAGCAGGGGTAACCACTGAAAAAGGAAAGAAAGAGTTTCCTTGTTCCGGCTGCGTCTAGGGTTCCATTCCCGAATGCTGCTGAACAAGCGAGGCATAATGAGCTGCTCCAAAACCTGGTTATACAAGAAAGGTGGTATAAGAGTCGACCACGCGTCCAACAAATCGAGCACAGCTCCAGACTGGCTGGCGTCCCATGTGGTACCCAAGCTAGAACGAATACGAGGGAACCACATCGTGCTCATGAAAGTCTCAAAGTGTAATGCTTGCCGTCGTGGTTCCATACTAAGGTCTCCAGGCTGGAGTTCCGATATGCGCAGTATCTGGCCAAGCCTGTGTAAATGCCCTACGAACGCTTTGGGATCAGATAGAACATGCCAGGATGCCATAGCTCCTTTCAGGTGTGACCCAAGAAGTGACACTGCCAACTCGTCCAATTGTAGGACCTTAATTTCCTCGTTGAATTCAGCTTGCACAATTTCAAGGCCATCGGTCAAGCGATTCAACTTTGTCTCCTCGTCAAAGGTTTCAGCGCATGACAGCTCGATAGCACTGACTTGTTCAATCAATTTCTCGGTGCTCATTGCAATGGATATAGACACATCCGACTCTGCTTGTGCGCGTTGGTGTTCTGCTGCGAGGTATAACTTCTTATCTTGTAGCTCACGCCACTCGGCTGCAAGTCGCTCAACTTCACTGCGAGCTGACTGAGATATGCGATATCGTTCATTTGCATGTGTACTGACCTCGGTAGATTGCACGTCGTCGAGGCTTTTTATCATTCTGGGCACGTCTCCGGTCATGTCCAAGATCGATTCAAGCCCTGCAGGTATCTTCAGTCCTCCTCCGGCTTCGACTGCGATCTCTTTGCTCGTCTTATATCTGATTTTCTGTTTACGCATGGCATCTGTGTGAAATTGTTTCGATTCTGTCTTGCGTGGCAATTGTTGGGAGGATTTCCGGTGCTGGTCTTCAGGCTCTTGTCCAGTCCTTTCGTCTACGCTTCCAAGACCAGCCTTCTGACCAGGACGTAACTTTGCCTCTATAGGATTCACTATGCCTTTGCCCGAGGTGCCTAATCCTTCCCCTGGTCTGTAACCCATCTTCGCCATCATCTGAGCAGCCTTTCCTTTCATCAGCTTAGCGGAAGCATCTTCTGTTCCAGGGCGGGAAATCTTCTTATGTTGCGGCGGTCTATATCGTGATTTACTGTATCCATCTTCTTTATAAGGAGTTTGTGTCGAGCGAGCCGGGTTGCTCGAGGGTATGAAGGGCTTCTGGGAGTCCTGAAAGACACCAAAGACAGGAGCGCTTCTCTTGGGTACGACTTCCGAAGCATCACTCGCCTGCTCCCTCTTCTGGGAGAGCCCTAATATTGGACGATCTCCCGATTCAGGAGCGCGTGTGTCGCTCGATCGGCCGAACGAAGGACGAACATTCGCTTCTTCCTCCTCGGACGATAAATGACCAGCTCTCTGAAAGCTGACACCCTTGTTGTGAAAGGTCTTCTTGTTCAGGTTACTTGAGCGATCCTCGTCGCTGTCACTCCCGAAGACGCCGAGCATCTGATCCTCCTTGCTTCTCCTCTGGCGCTTCCTCGGAAACTCATCCTCGAAGTCCTCCTCGTCATCGCTGGAGTCAGAGAAGCTCATGCAAGAGAGGGCTTGACCTGCTCGAGGTTGCATCCCATCTCTTCGTAACACCACGTATACGCGGGCTTGACCCTGACTTTCGCGCGGATAAACCCTGGTCTCATACAGTAAAGCATCCGCAATCCCTGGTCTTGCCTCGTCGTTTCCTTGTGCTATCACGTCTTAAGGCTCGTCTCTGACTGGCTTGATCCGGCGGGATCCGGTAGTAATAGTGGTAGCGGCAAGAGGTTGTGCACTTGCGATGCCTGCAGCTTTGGACGATATGGCCCTGCTGCGGCAACGTGTGCTAGAGAGTCTGACGAAAAGAGACAGTGCTCCTCCGATGCTTGATGAGACTGAAGATACCGAGATGGAGGAAGGGGAGGTACAAGAGTCAGTCGACCGGGCTATCGCGGCCAAGTCTCTTGCGACAAAGAATTCACAGACAGGACATCTCTACCAGAAATCGAATGCTGAGCCTAATAATATTGGACACAGCATTCCAGGTACTTGTCTTTCTTCCACCAACTTATCGTCTCTCATCCATCCAGGTCTCAATGGTTCGCGTCTGAACGGCATAAATGGCGAAAAAGAGGTGTCGCGGTTTGATGTGCGGCCGATAAATATGCCAGACGATCTGCCCATCGAACTGTCATATCCGGCTGTGCAACCATTAGGGACACAAAAGTCCAGTGTTCCTCCGTGGAGGCAACCGAGTAAACACTTTGGAGGCGGTGTTTCTAACAATAAACGCCAATTTTCGTCCGAGTCTTCTAGAAACGAACGGCCGTTGAAACGTTTAGGCAAAAATCAGCATCCCTCGTTGGTAATTAACTTTGGTAGCGATGACGAAGAAGATGATCTCCACGCGTTGAAGCAGACCTTCGGCAGTGATTCTAGTACGAACAACACGAATGTGATGCAGAAGACCCAGGGAGCCGAAAAGCTTCGCAAAGTCGAGGCCGAAATTGCTCAGGCTATGGCCGTTATTTCTAAAGCACAAGAAATGCAGAATGCAAAGAAACAGGGTGTCGTTCCGAAAGTGCAAGCACGCGGAGTGGTGCCCGCGTCCCAACTTGCTCTGCCTACATTACACTTACCTTCTACGCCAAGCTCTACAGCTGAGACCTCGGAACAGCTTTCTGCCAACCAACCCCTTCTTGATATCCGCAAAAAACAAGTGATCGAGCTTCAGCATTTGCAGGCACAACTATCTGATTATGACACACAGATTGCTACGAAGCGTAAGGTCTTACTTGGACTAAGGATGGCGGAGGCCGAGACTGTCCGAGAAAAACACATAGTCAACGTTCAAGAGCAGGGATGTCTCGAGACCATCAGGATTATTGAGGAAGAGATAAGCCGTTTGCGAGATGAATTATTGGACAGTAAAAAGCTGTTGTCAGAAATTCAAAACAGTCGGATAGCTTCAGAAGCAGCTGTGCAACAATCTGCCAATGTGCAGAAGGATCTAGCCTATCAGATCAGTGGAATTGAAGAACAAAGGAGGTCAATCTATCCGATGATCAGTAACTTGCGAAACACATTGGCAAGGACACAGTCTACTGCAAATTTATCCACCCGTGCTGATGTGCCACAAGTGTCAGACCCGACAGGGGTGGATAAAGCAGGAATCGCGGGCAACTCTTCCTCCGGTAGAATCATGGCGCTCCCGCCGACCCCTATCGATCGTACATTAATTCCGGTCGGGACTACACCATCGGGGATCGCGGCGCTGCATAGGTCACCTTTATCGACGCCGAACTTGCCGTCCGGGACAGACGTTCGGGCCAGCGAACCAGAATCTGTCGTGACGGCAGGTCATGCTGGCAAAGTGCGCCCTCCTAATTCATCAGACGAAGGGGAGATCCTTGAAGACTCCACGACGTCTTTTTACAGCGTAGTGAACACGTCAGGACCGACTTCAAATGTATTAGTGCATGGGCCTCCAGTTCATACTCCTCAGGGCCTTCGAGGTCCAGAGAGACTGCCTCTAGCCTCGGACAAGCAAATCGGCCTTTTATCCGCTGGGCGGACCGTTACAGGCCCGATTCCGGCTTCCTCAGTTCCCGCTCACATCGGCGGTCAGATTGCTGGCGACAAGCAGGAGGTGGCCATCAAGTCTCGTCCTATCGAGCACACCACAGTTCCAGCAGCCAAGATGGTCCGGGAGAGTGCTCGTGACAGAGCAGTCTCTTCAGATAAGGCTCAAAATCAAGTACCCTTGAGGGTGACTGTGGCAAGTCACGTCATAGATCCGATACCGACGTCGTTGGATACAGAGATGCTCTCAGAGGCGACATTGCCAATGGCTTCTGAGGCATTGAAAACGGTATAGAGGGAGTTTCTGTACTATCGTCTCAGACACTGATGCCGCTAGATTTTGCCGATATCCAGGCCACTATCCGCTTCATCTGCAGGTTTGCAAACGATATACAATTCCCCTTTGAAGATCTTCCGCAATTTCAAGTATCATCCCGAATATTTGAGATCGGTCCGATTGGGTTTCCGATCGCCTACCTACTTCCATAATGCAAAGCAGGATAAGATACATTGCAAATTTGAAACGCAAGGCGGACAATGCAATGATTCTGCTTGTAAGGACCAACATTATGCCGATATTCTGATGGTAAGGACGAGCGCCACTCTCTTGTCATACTTTTGCTTGGGGTGTAGTACTGACAATTCGCAGACAGGTTCTATTCCTTTCTTGGTGCAAGATTGACAATGGCTACTGACTTTAGCTAGATGACCAAATCCTGATTGAGCTGAGCAGTGCCACGATTGGTCACACGCACAAAGAAAAGACGACTTATAGAGAGGGCCTTCGTGCAGTCTTGCAGAAGATGAAGGCTGATAAAATTGACGATTTTGAAACGGTAAGTTTGCGGATGATTGAGTACCGACGATCCCGTCAGACTCAAAGCAACCAATCCATTACCTCGTTCTTTTGATTTCCAATTGTGTATCAGAGCCCCCGTGCAGGCAAAGGAGACACCAAGAAAAAAGCATTGGCAAGAGACATGAATGAATGTTTAAAAAAGATATATATATAAAAAAGACAGCCAAGGGTGCTACCGAGAAGACGTGAGATAGGAGCATCATGTGAGTACCCGTCTGTTACTTGGCAACTGCGACATGGCACGGCGATAGCATATAGTGCATTGCGGACACGCACGCACGCACGCACGCACGCACGCACGCACGCACGCATGCATGCATGCAAAGGCGTTACATATCACATCGTAGCAGGATGCGGTAATTTTATTGTGTAAAATTTGCTTTGTTGGTCTGATATCATTGGACATGTAGCGAAAGAATTGCCTCAAAGGCCGAAAAAAAAAAAAAAAAGTTTCCCCGCGCCGAACTGTGATCGACATCCGATGTCTCACTCCAAGTATGAACATGCGGTATGAGAACCCTAATATGCATGTCGCGTGGGAGTGCAGATAATCTCGATCGGGGCCACAAAGCACGGCTTCAGCCACGGAGCTTATTCTGGCACTTGCGACTTGACTCACTTTTTCGCTCTTACCCGTGGGCACAACCAGGTATCCATGCCGTGTGCTTTGTGACGAAAGTGATTGACATGACGAGACCAAGAGAGAGGAAATAAAAATAAAGAAATGGAGGATACTACTACAAGAATTACAACAGGCTCACGCTGCTCGCGAATATCTATACTGATTCGAATCATAGGCCATACGGTTAGAGGCGCAATGGTAATGCGCTGATGATGATGATGATGATGATGATGATTCAGGTTGACTTGCGAGAATGACGGCCGGTTCAAGTGGACCACCGTCAATTTGATCATGAGCAGACGCATTCTCCGAGGAGCCGCTAGACTCTACATCGGCCGAAGTCACGTACTGTAGCGTTCGTGACGCTTCGAGCCAGGTCGGCGGCATCGAGAAGGATGCCTGTCCGTGACATGGTAAATGGATGCCTAGACCTGCGTTCAACACATAATCTGACTGTGACCGCGCCATGAGGTGGTGGGAGGATGGGGTATAGCATTCATTATAGCTGGGGCCTACAGTGTGGAAACCTGAGGGAAAGTAGTCTGTGACTGCAGACCCCCTCGACAGAGCGGGTGAGAGCATAGTATTGTTGTTGTTAATGTCGCGGAAGAATGAGTAATCGTTGCCATGATCAACGGCAGCAAAGACGTCGGTGACTTCTCCCACGCCTCCACGGTACTGGCTCTGTGAGCTCTGAGCGGTGAAGGGACGTCCCAGGGATTGTGGAGTATGGGGAAAGTATCCATAGTGAGGCAGAGGCTGCCTTTGTGTATACCGATCGCCAATGCAATCAGAAGACCGACGGCTCGATTCTGGCGGAGTCAACGGCGTTTGAGGATTGCAGTACCCTCGATCGCGAGTGCGTCTCGGAACGTAGTCTTCCTCGTCTTCCGACTCGTCCGAATCACTCGGTGTCGATGCCATTTGATCGAGGGCCAGAGTTGCCCCTTGTTGATGAGCTCGCCGAAGATGCTTTGTCAGAGTCGTCTTTCGACAGAAAGTCTTTCCACACGTCTTCATGTGACACGCATAAGGACGTTTGCCAGTATGAATACGACGATGTCTGGCGAGTGATGACGAGTCGCTGAACGTCTTGCCGCAGCCGATCCACTCGCAACCGTGCGGACGTTCCCCCGTGTGAACCCGTATGTGTACAGTCAGAGCACTTCGTTGTATGAAACTCTTGTCGCAGAACTGGCACGAGTAAGGCCGCTCATTGGTATGGATCCTATGGTGACGAGCGAGATCACTTCTCCTGCCGAAAGCCTAGCCAACCATTAGTTATGAATAGAGATTCACTTGTCGTCCTCACCTTGCCACAGGCCGACCATGGACACGGAAAAGGTCTTTCGCCATCACCGGCAGTCTGCCTCTTCAATTGTGTGCTTGAATTGAGAACTTGGATTTCCATTCGCGAGGACTCGATCCAATCAATTCGGGACGAGCACAGGTCACGTCGGAGAATGGGAGCGGTGCGGACACAGGCATTATATGCTCGTCAAGACCTCATTAGCACACGGTCACCAGAAAGGCGGCGTTTCAGATCCATGATCTAAGGACCAAGGAGACAAGCGTCCGTATGTCGGTGGCGTCCGGATCAGCAATGAAGAGTCTGCTTCGAGTGCTTCCTGACAGGAAATGTTACTCCTGCGCATCCCGACTCAGGATTTGATATCTCAATTGGATCTGAGGCCGGAGTCCGTGTCACGGCCAGATTTGCGCACTAGCGCTGCGACGCTCTACTTGGCTACTGGACCACGTCCTCAGTGTCCCGTAGTCAGCATAAGACGGGCATGTAAGCACGCAGTGTGGAGAAGTGAGACACAAAAAGAAACAATCCCTATCAGCCTCGCCTACCCAACCCGCTACTTCGGCTTGTTCAATTGCGATCAAGCCAGCCATCAGGTCAAGAACAATGGATTGCCCAATGAAAAGTTCGGAAGGCGAGTCCTTGCGGAAGCTATACCTTTGTGCTGCTTGAAGCCTTCCTTTCAGGCAAAGAACATAGGATACCAAGACATCAGAACAGTGAAACGCGTGGCAGGACTTGCAAGGCCATGTGCGACCAGTAGCCTCCGTAACAAGATACCATGAGAGTACTTCAGCGCACAGCAATTCAATGAAACGGCCGTCGCGATGTTCGCGTACGATTTCCCAATCGGTACGCACGATTGTATCAAGAAAAATGACGCTAGCGCATCTACAGCCTCCACCATAAAGCCCCGTCCCACGATCTTGTCTATTGCTGCGTGTGTTTCCTGTCGCCTAGATGATCTGCGGTGAAACACGGCCCGTGATCCAGATCCGACAGATGGAAGACTGCAAGATTGTGAGGGGGTCACCCCCGGCCATCATACAGGCTTGTTAAGCGCCCTAGCATCAAGCACGCCTTGCATCTAGCACTCTTCTAGTGTGAACTTCACGGAAGGTATCGATGAGGTCTGCTGCGCGGAGAGACTCCGTCCAGCTGTATGTGTGGCCCAGTCGCATTATACATCTCTCTGCGTGCACAGTCCTTGAGCCTGTTTCAAGTGGTCGATAGACATCGCCCACGTTGTGCTGCGTTTTGCACAACAACCGCACAGTTTTTAACGCAATATGAAGCAAGCGGAGGAAGCCACGCCAGAGACTATTTCTGGCTCCAGCTCTGTCGATCTCTGGGACGCCGGAATCCATGGCTACATTGTGCAATACACACGTTCCACCGGGACAGCCAAGTCTGACATGGACTGGTCTCCAAGCAGTCTGAAACCTATGGCGCTCGATGCTCTCGTAGCTTGGCGGATTTCAGCCTAACGCATGTGACTGATAGAAGCTGATCTCAGAGTGTCGAAAAGGGGCGGCGCTGAACTGACGGAGCACCGGAAAATAATCAGATGACCTCCCCGTCCCGCAAGATGATTCATTTTAGATACACAATTTTTGGAGTCAGATGTCTGCGGATCATGGCGCCCTTCAAGTGCTTCTGTATTATTCATACGGACCTGCCACGCACACATTTGCATTAAGTAAATAGCGCTCAAGCTTAGACAGAGTCCGAGGTTGATATCACTGATCGTGTACAGTGTTTTGATGGATGTATTCATTGATCAGAGGCTACCTGAGCTCTCGCTCATGAAAACTGTATCATAGACATCAGGCTACTGTCAACCATAAGACACGTCTAAATATCTCTTGCGAATACTGCTGCTGCGATCGTGTCACATATATGTTAGGATGGGGAATTTACCATTGTGCAAGGACGAGCTTCACGTGTACAGTTAATCTCAGCCCGATGCACATTGGAAGTTGGCTGCTTGCACTCCTTGTCATGCTGAATAGCGAATTGCTTGTCTGAGGCTCGAGAGCTTCGCCGCAGCAAACCCACGTTGCCCGTGGTCGAGAGCAGGCAACGCTGAGTCATAGATGTTCTGTGCGTCGAGCGTGATATAGTCAGCCCGCGTTTTCGGACTGACGATTTCAGGGAAGATTGGCGGCTTTGCTTTCAAGGATGCCAGCGGTATTGAGTCTCTGCTCGAGAAGCCAGCTCATGAAATCACCCTCGATAAGGTCTTAGATGAAGAGGATCTGCTACAGGAGATCAAAGTCCACAATCCCCGACTTCTTGATTACCTGAGACAGGAGGCAGTACTTTCACAACTGCTCGACCTCATCATTGAGGACTACAAGGATGATGAGAAGAAGGCATTCAAGTGAGTCTGATCTGCGACAGCTCTTTTCCACGGTTGATCAAGTCTCTGATCGAGGTAGATATGCTTACGTGGCTTGCGAAGTCCTATCCTGTGAAGTCTGGTCGATATGCGAAACTATATTCGAAAACCCGAACCTTCTACAGAAGTTCTGGACTTTTATCGATGCAGAACCCCCACTCAATCCTCTAAGAGCGTCCTACTTCACGAAGGTGAATGAAAAGTTCTTGGAGAAGAAGACCGATGACATGATTCGATTCATCCAAAGCATACCTAATGTTCTTAAGAAAATACTTCGTCACAGTGATACAAGTGCCATTATGGACCTCCTCTTGAAGATCATCTCAATGGAAAGGAGTGAGGTCGGTGCTGGAGTTGTTGAGGTTCGCTAGTTTTCAATGTCAACGGACGTCGCTGATCGATATTTAGTGGCTTTACGACGAAGGTTTGTTAGACTCATTGACTTCACATCTCGCTCCGAATGTTGATCCAGACATCCAAACTACGGTGGCAGACGTTATAAAGGCAATCATCGCTATTTCTGCCAATTCAAATGACCAGGGCGTGATCGGGCCCAACGCGCTATCCCGCAATCTCGTTTCGGGACCCACGATAACGAACCTCGTGTCGAATATGATACGAGCGACGGAAACTGGTTCAAATGCGAGTCTGACGACAGGTGTGAGTATCGTTATAGAATTGATCAGAAAGAACAATTCTGATTATGACCTTACACCGATCATGGCACTTGCGTACAACAAGGCTCCTCCCAATTCTCGAGATCCTATCTATCTCGGAACGATGCTACGTGTTTTCGCAAATTCCATCAGCGATTTCCAGTCCCTACTGCTTTCGCCTAAGAACGTGCGCACAATCAAAACATCGGGATATGGCGAGATTGAGTCCTTGGGGTTCGAACGGTTCAGAATATGCGAGCTTTACGCTGAGCTGCTGCATTGCAGCAACATGGCACTCCTAAATGATCCCAGAGGTGAATCTGTTGTCCGCGAGCGAGACGCCGAACGCGAAAAGTTAAAGCTCATGACAAAAACGACCGACTCCTCGGACAGCCGCCCGCAACACCTTCTGCACAGCAGCAGCGATGATACCGAGACCGAAAAAGATAGTTCTTCATTGCCGGGGGCTAGATCTTCCTCCAGTGGCCGCAATTCTGCTTTCGACAATCACGATGAGATCGATGATGCTTTTCTTACCGAGAAAGAGCATCTACATGGTGCAAACGAAGGATCTTCGAGTCAGAACCGAAGACGACGAAGCTCTAATGACGAACATCGCCCAAGATTCGAGGAGAGGAGAACTTCGCGCGGTTCCATGGACGAGGAAGCTCGGCCATATATGCCTGCTTTACAGCCTCATGTTATCGAAGGTGTTGCGCTACCCACCACTATGGATGAACAAGCTGAGGAACAAAAAATCATCGCCGATATTGGTCCACAAACGCACCCAGTGCCGAAACCCGAGACTGCGCATCAGGCACCACCAGTGGCCGACCATGGTCTGACTATGGTAGACGAATCAGCCATTGAATCTAGGACACCTTCACCGCCACTAATCCGGTCTTCAGACACACTGTCTCCTGATAGTGCGAATGGGGCTCCTTTGATTCGTGAACCACCGAACACTATAGAACAAGATATCTCCACTGCCACACAAGAGACGATAATCCCCACAGTGGACCAAGTTACGCCACAGAGCCCTATCGATCTGAATATAGATCTGGAGAATATTTCGAGCATGGCACCAGCTACGCTCCCGATAGAGGAGCAGGACTGCTCGACACCTCGCGCGACTATACCGCCACCTTCAGACAACTCTGATACGCTTTCTATATCCTCCACCTCTTCCTCCCAAGCTCCTTCAGAACCATTCGAGCCTGTCATTGGTGACTACTTGAAGATGCAGTTCATGAATCATCGCGTCATCTCCACTATTCTGGAGCTATTCTTTAAATTTCCGTGGAACAATTTTCTTCACAACGTTGTGTATGATGTTGTGCAGCAGGTATTTAATGGCCCAATGGATCGGGGGTACAATCGGGTTCTAGCTATAGATGTCTTTGCACAGGGACAGCTCTGTGAAAAGATTGTAGCTGGTCAAAAAGCCTCAGATGATCATGTCACAGGCGATGGGGTCAGACTGGGTTATATGGGACATCTCACACTCATTGCAGAGGAGGTCGTCAAGTTCGTGGAACGATATCCACCGCATCAGATGTCTTCATTAATAGCTGAGAAGGTGAATTCAGAAGAATGGATCGACTACGTTGAAAACACTCTCGCCGCCACGAGGGCCCGTGATTCAGCAGTTTTAGGCGGTGAGAGACCTCAGGCTGCTCAACCCCAACAACCGCAAATGGCCGCCTCGATGGGATGGGATATGGACGAGAGATCGTATGACGTAGATGAGGACGATGAAGAACTTCAGAGACGAATGGGCCAGTTCGCTATTCAAGAAGAGTCCGAGACGTCCGATCAATTCGCAAATTATATTTCTCAGCAGATTTCAAATGATGTGCCAGACAAGTTTGGAAGCTCTGACGAGGAGGATGAGGACGATGATCAGGAACTCAGCGAGTGGATGAACGACCGTGGCGATTTCTTGAGAACTCGCTCATTTGATCGGTTCGAAGATGCGGATGATGAACAAGTAGAGTCATTAGATGAACCGGAGATGGAAGAGTCCGACGAACTTCAGACTCCAGCGTCGAGAACCTCCGGGAACCGACAAGGAGAAGATCTTTCAGGAGCTCACAAGATGCCTGGCTATGCTCACGATGTGACTGACGCCAGACATTCTGACGGGGAGGAGGATGAGGAGACGGAACGGGCTCCGACTCCCGAAGGTGGGCCATTGCCCCAGTCGGCGAGTCCAGCACCAAATCGAAGATCTCTGGAAGACGAAGGAGATGATGCTTAGGACTCGGTGGGCTGAGCAGAGCTGTGCAGAATACACACATTAGAAGAAGTTGGAACATGGTCGGCGTTATCGGAGGAGCAGGCTTCAGCTAGCATTACAAGCGTCCTGGGTTGAAATTCGCAGCAGCATATGATGAAGAAGACGGCTGTTTTTTCACTATTGTCAAAAGATGTTGTTGGGCCTGTGTGATTTTCGACGTGCTTTCGTCTCACACGTCGCTTTGTGAGTACGTGTGTATTATTCTATGCTGAACATGTGCCTGTCACACGCAACCGAAGATGAGAACGACATGTTGTACCTTGTACATTGTACGTACGTGGTTGTGAGGGGATATTTTTGCGGGGACGCTATGCACGCCACAATATTTAACTAATACTGGTGCTGTGTGGGGTAATTATCTCTTTCACTCACATGTATAGACAGACACTCAAAAGGCAAATCTCTATCGTGAGGGGCAAACAGTAGGGATATAAAACAAAATTTGTGGGTGGGAAATGCCTACGCGGTCTGTTCGGATTGAGGCGACGAAGAATCATGCGATTCGCGCTCGGTTGTACGTGCCTCCGACGACTGCTTATTCGCGGCCTACAAAGGCGGCGATCCTGGCGCACCCGTACATACATCACGCGGGGAGTTACAACAACCATGTGATTGTCTCGCTCGCTGCCCTGTTGGAGGAATTGGGTTACGTCGTGCTGACATTCAACTTTCGGCGGCGCAAGATTAGTTATAATGGGCATGTGGAGGTGGACGATATGCGCAGCTGTATCGACTGGTTACTCCACGCGCACGAGGGCATCAACGACCTGATTATCGGCGGGTACTCGTACGGTGCACTCGTCGCCTCTGCCTGTGAACCACACGCCATCCACGACAGACACGTCTCACTCTCCTGGCTATTCGTCTCCCTCCCACTGAACAGCTACAAGTACAGTCTCTGGATGTTTCCTAAACCCAGGCGCGTCTACCGCGATAACCCAGTCCTCGGAATCTGGGGCTCAGAAGACGATTTCGCTCCCCTCAAAAGATTCACTAAAAAACAAAACAAGCCCAATTGGACCGTACGTACCATCCCAGGGTCCGCCCATTTCATCGAGGAGGAACAACATAAAACCGACATGATGAAACATATCGTCAATTGGATCGATGAGCAAGCGTGATCCCAACCAAGAATCCTTTTTCCAAACAAACACTCGTTCTTGTCTCTCCAATCAATACAAATCTATTCTTCAATTCCAATTCTTTGATTGTGGAGGGAAAAAAAAAGTTCTGGCACTTGCTACAGACTTTCTTCTCTAATCTTACTGGTCTTTTTTTTTTTCTTCATGGTGAAATACTTCGTTTCGATAGTCTAATCATCAAATTTGAATGATCTCGTCGTTTGATCAATATTTCCTCCCTTGTATGCTCCCCGCTTCTTCTTGTTCTTCTCCTTCGTGAACCCTTTGCCCTTTGTCTTCAATAGATCAGCAGACGCTTTTGCACCAAACTCGTTGTCAGGTCCAATGTAGGCATTTGTACGAAGTGCGTCGTTTGCGTATTGGATTTTGGTCATGTCGATTCGCGAGAACGGAACGTTGGTCTGTCGCCCAGAAGCTTTCGTCACCGTGACCATCTCGCTCTCCCCGTCCTCGAGCTTCTGTTTCTTGGACGAAGGTTGAGTAGCACCTACTGGCTCAATAGAAACGATCGGATCCTGTGCCTCCTGCACATCCTCACTTTCAGAGGAGGAATCGGAGGAATCCCGGGATCGTTTCTTGGTCGAGGTACTCTTCTCCTCAGAGTCGTCGCTGCTACTGTCGCTCTCGGACGAGTCAGAATCAGAGTCAGAATCAGAGTCAGAATCAGAGTCCGAAGAGCTGTCAGAATCGGACGAGGAGGAATCGGATTCAGACGAGCTGTCGGGAAGTGGGACGGCCGCAGCCTTTGCCGTTGTAGCAACCAGAGTATCGGAAGACTTTGTCGATGTGCTCGAGTCGGAATCTGAGCTCGAACTGGAAGAGTCACTGTCACTGTCGGAGGAATCGCTGTCACTGCTTGAGTCGGAGTCAGAGTCGGAATCTGAGTCGGAATCTGAGCTGGACTCAGAGGATGAAGAAGAAGTAGAAGAAGAGCTATCCGAATCGGAGGAAGAGTCAGAGTCAGAATCGCTGTCTCCCGAACTGCCCTTCGAGGCATCTCCCATCTCTTCGTCGCTGTCCGAGTCGCTCGATTCCGCCTCTGAGCCTGAGCTGCTGTCTTCAGACTCTGAATCGGCTGGATCATGTAAGTACTATGAACGCATCGACGGTCCGGGTCCGATTTACATTCGGCAGCGAACCACTCGTTGTCCTTCAACTGGGAGGCATGGCTTGTACGCCAGTCTGCGATGATGCCGATGAGTGCATTCGTCGGCCTCCTGAGTATCTCCTCCCGAGTGGCCGTATTGGCGAGGAGTGCCTGGTCAAGGAGGCTGGCGGCAGCTGCCTCAAGGTCCGACTTGACCAGGAAGTCGTGTATGTAGGAAAGCGCGACCTTGCGCTGCTCGGCCTCTCTCGCCATTATCTGCGTTCTACTGTACTGCCGTGGAGAAACCTGAGCAGGGACTGAGAGGAAGAACGACCAGAAACTCTAGCGTGAAATTGTTCGTGCGTTGAAGTTGCTTTTCCACGGGAAAAACTGGGCGCGGGAGCCACGTACGGACAAGAATGAAATCTTGCCGTCCAACTCTAATTCGCGGAATCCGCTACGTATATATATATATATATATTGCTTGCGCGACACCAGCTGCCCGTACGACGATAGGGCCTCTTCGTTCTGGATGAATCACGATGTCGACGATGCGGCCGCCATCGTCTCCACGGGATTCTCTGCCTACCTCCCCTTGCCGTACAGGGTGCCGCTGATAGTCGCCCTCGGTGTCTTCCTCTTTGGCACGAACCTGACACTTCTCCTGCGGTCCGGCATCGATATCGAGGGCCTCTTTTACCCCTCGTCGACCCCGACCACGGCCCTCTCGCGACAGCAGGAGTCCCTCACGCGTCCCGTCTACGCGATAGCGGTCGCACTCCTGGGGATATCCTCGATCGGCACACTCGTCTTCTGGACAATCACGGCCGGTTCGACGTCGTCCAAGTTCGATGCCCGGTGGATACCGGTCGTCCTCTTCCTGGCCTTTCTCACGGTCCTCGTTGTCCCCGGCAGGCTCTACGCCCAGGAACGATATCGGTTCCTTGGCGTCCTGAGACGCATCCTACTCGGCGGCATAGACGCGACGGATCGCTTCCTCGATGTCGTCGTCGCAGACATCATGACCTCCTACGCAAAGGTGTTTGGCGACACGGTCACGACGGTCTGCCTCTTCTTCAGCGCGGCGGATGCGAGCTACGTCGATGCAAAAGACGGGTGCTCAAGGAATATTCTGGTCCCGCTGGCTATCGCTGCTCCCTATGCTATGAGACTACGGCAGTGCCTGACGGAGTACCGCCGGACGGGTTCACGCGCACACCTGGCGAACGCACTCAAGTACTGCACCGCGTTCCCCGTGATCCTCATCTCGACGTCACAGTTGTACAGGTCGGCTGGAGAGGTCGGCACGCCAAACACCGCGTACATCAGCGACCACCGCCTCTACCAGCTGTGGGTCGTCGCGTGCATGGTCAACAGCGGGTATTCATTCTGGTGGGACGTGACGAAGGACTGGGACCTCACGCTGCTCTCCCCGAGCCCGGCCTCACACACGAGGCATCACGGCACGACCCTGCAGCTGAGGGCAGTCGAGAGGGTACCCTACGGTTTGCGGGCGAATCTGACGTTCCCGAGCACGTCCTACTACGCGGCCGTCGTGGTGGACCTCGTGCTGCGGATGCTGTGGTCGATCAAGCTGTCGCCGCACCTGCACAACCTGACCGAGTACGAGTCCGGCGTGTTCGGCATGGAGTGCCTGGAGGTGGTCCGCCGATGGATGTGGATCTTCCTGCGGGTGGAGTGCGAACACCAGCGCGCGAACGCGAGGGAGGGAGGCATAGCGCTGACCGAATTTGGCGGCGTGGCCTTCACCACGAGTGGGTCCCTAGGCAAGCTCGACCAGGACTGAGGCGAGGGCAGCGAGCTGTGTGGAGCAGGAGGAAGACACGACGAGAACGCAGGCACGGCAGAGTCCACGCACGGAACGGAAGATGATGAGGGCAGAAAGACTGGACAATAGAGAAATAGACGGCAGTCCCCTGCCCACGGAGATTGAGACAGACAGACAGAAAGAACCAAAGAAAGGTGGAATAGAGAGAGAGAGAGAGAGAGAGAGAGAGAGAGAGAACGCGAGTTGCATCGAATTCTGTGGAACTCGAGGCGTTGAAACTTCGTTGATCTGCTTTCCCGCCCCGGCGCTCAGTCAGCCGAACCTGTTTCCCTCCGTCACCGCCGCCCCTCCCCCCGATAAGAGGGAAGAAGGGAGCGAGCCATCCATCCCTTCTCTTTCCGACTACACTCTATTCAGTTTGCTTCAGTCTCTCTCTCTAGCCCGTCATGTCCACCTCTCTAGACCAGCTGAAGCAGTTCACTACCACGGTTGCCGACTCTGGTGACTTTGAGACAATCTCCAAGTACAAGCCTCAGGATGCTACCACCAATCCATCCCTCATCCTCGCTGCCGCTAAGAAGGAGGCTTACGCCAAGCTCATCGACGAGGCAATCGCCTACGGCAAGCAGCACGGCAAGGACGACGACGACAGGGTCGACGCCGCTCTTGACAGGCTCCTCGTCGAGTTTGGAAAGGAGATTCTGAAGATTGTCCCCGGACGTGTCTCCACCGAGGTCGACGCCAGGTTCTCCTTCTCCACGGAGGACACGCTCACCAAGGCGCGACACATCATCGAGCTCTACAAGGACCTCGGCATCTCCAAGGACAGGGTCCTCATCAAGATCGCCTCCACCTGGGAGGGCATCAAGGCCGCCGAGATCCTCGAGAAGGAGGGCATCCACTGCAACTTGACCCTCCTCTTCTCCTTCCAGCAGGCCGTCGCCTGTGCCGAGGCCAAGGTCACCCTCATCTCGCCCTTCGTCGGCCGGATCATGGATTACTACAAGGCCAAGGAGGGCAAGACCTTCTCCGCCGTCGAGGACCCCGGTGTCAAGTCCGTCACCAAGATTTACAACTACTACAAGCAGCACGGATACAAGACCGTCGTCATGGGAGCATCCTTCCGAAACGTCGGCGAGATCACCGAGCTCGCCGGTTGTGACCTCTTGACAATCTCCCCCTCCCTCCTCGAGGAGCTCATGAACTCGAGCGACAAGGTCGAGAAGAAGCTCGACGCAAGCAAGATCACAGAGAAGATCACCAAGGTCTCGTACATCAACGACGAGTCCAAGTTCAGATTCGACTTCAACAACGACCCGTAAGTTGTAATCTTGTCCGTTGTAGATTTGATATACTGATATGGTCCAGAATGTCCGTCGAGAAGCTTTCTACCGGAATTGCTCAGTTTGCAAAGGACGCAGATGCCCTCAAGGAGATTATCGCCAAGAAGATGGGTGTCTCTACTTCCGACAACAACTAGAATTTTTATAGTACTAGTACGAGTACTCGTAACTAGGTAAAGTTTCAAGTTTTCAAAACAAAAAAAACGTGATTTTCTTTGATCCTCGCTTACAAGTACAAATTCTGTCTGCAATTGTGATTTCTTTTTTTTCGTGTATGACATGACGAGTATATCGATATTGTTCTCGCACCATATCTTATCGTCAAAGAAGAAGTTGGCGATACGAAAATTATGTTGCGGTGGGATATGCATCTTGCTTAAGTCAGGGACGCCAGGGTTGATTGTAGTGGAAGGGGATACTAATTTGGTGACGCGGGCGACGAGGTGTATTGTGGGAATGAGGTGGCAGTACATGACCACACTCGTCTCTTCTACAGTAACACGCGGCACAGACTCGCGCCCACTGTATGCGCACCTCGGTACGTCGTATACTGAAGTCGTCAAAATGCGTGACCTGGGACATCATATGACGAGCGCGGGGTACCAAGAACTCTACAAGTCGGCCATTCAAAAATGATAAGATTCGTCATCATTACTACTACTACAAAAAAAGGAGTGGGAGGGAGGATTAGGTGGTTGCGGTGAATTCGTCTTCGTCGCCTGGTTCAGCGTACGATCCAGTCTTTTTATCTCTCGTTCCAACCTCGGATTCATCACTGATGATGTTGTCGGATGAAATGGCCTCCTTGTCGTCCTTTTCCATCGTGGCTTCAGAGTCGTCTAGTTCTTGTGGTGGATCATTCACCTGGTTGTCTGCCACGACGGGTACAGGCTCATCAGCTCCAGCCTGAGGATCTTCGGCGGTAGTCGGACCTGCAAACCCAGTCAATACGAAATCCCTAAACTCCATCATCATAAAAGAAACAATTACCTTTGGTGACGGATTGTTCGGAAAATTCTTCAGACATGTTTATAATTTGTATTGATATACGAACCAGTACGGCAGGAAGACTAGAGTTATATGCTTGCGTTTGGAATGTGGAGGGTTACGTCACGACTCTTTTCTTCGCGAGACGTGTGCGCGTCATAATTGCATTTGCGGATCAAAACCACGCGAAACAGAAGTCAGACGCCTGATTATCAAAACAAAAAAAACAGTTTATTCTACAAAATCACTGTGAGAAAAAACTTTACAGAAACTCTTTTTCTTTGCATTACTCTACTGTTACATGCCCACTTCTGCGTCCAAGTTGCGTTCCCCAAATTCTGGTCCTGGTACGGATTGAGATGAGATAGAGATGCGGAATCGTGGCGCACTAACCGAAGCTTACGTCATGAAAGACCTTTTTGACGGAATCGTCGACAGTGGATGGCTGGTGCTGCGCGGGATACCCAGTTCAGTTTTGCACAGGGTTGTCATTTTCGGATACGAATGAGGCGGGTCTCGGTAGTGGAGACGTCGAGTGGAAAGATGCACGCCGATCAGCCCGGACTTTATTCTCCAGAATCTTGTCCTCAAATCCCTGTATCGCTGATCTCACCTTTGAAAGTGATGATCGGCCCCGCTGCATCAACGGTCTTAAGCTTCTTTCAGGGAGCAGGGTACTCTGTCTCGAAGAAGTCCAGAATGTACTCTTCGAATGACACCGCACTTGTTCGTGCTTAGCCGGTACAGCTCTCGAAATATCGACTCTGAGTAGATGAACATCTCTGTGATCTAGTGAAGTAATTGAGGATCGGAATCGTGTCTGTTGAGCACTATTGACGTCAATCTCTTTGAAGGCTGATCTAAGTGGTCGGTGATCAGATTTGAAAACATCGGTAGTTGGCTTCGCCCGGTAACCTTGTGTGGAAGGCCGGGCTGTATGTCCATCGTTGGATTCATCCGAAGACCATTTATTCAGGGTCTTTTCTCTCTCTCCAGCCGAGACAACCCTGCTGAAAACCCCTGGCGTGTTAGTTGATGAACAGCGTTCAATTTTTTCTGTAATCCCCAAAGAGCTAGATTCTGTCGCGGTCGTGCATGTGTTACGAAACTCAAAATCATTGCATTCTCGAGCAAGCATGTCTGACCGCTGTGACGGTATAGCAATAGGGCTGACAGCTGGACTTGCACGCAGATTCCCGTTTGTGAAGTTGTGTTTGAATTGGGAGAGCCGCATTGCTTGAGCGTACCGCGATCGTCTATAGACTTTCCGAATGGATCCTGCACGCGCATTATCTGCCTCGCCTAGATTCAAATGATTGATTCTGCGTTTACATGGTCTCTTCAATCTCCCTGAGTCTCCTTTCTGATTCAGCGATTGGGTCACCTCCCGATGCGAATTGTGACACTCTTGAACGCTTGGTCTCATCTGATCGAGTTGATCACCTGTTATCAAGTCTCTATTCGTGGACCTCGCTCGGAGACTTTCAGATCTGACTAGTGCTTTTGATAGGTCAACACAGGATGAGCTTGATGGATCTGAGCTCGTGCGAGAGGAGAGACACGCTTCAGAATCTTCACGCTCGCTTGTAGTCTGATATATTTCGCGCGATGATCTCGACGAAAACGAGGCTGGCCTGGTGTTGGCAGCAGTCGGATGACCTTCCAAACTTCGCAGACTTGCTCGAGGAGTCTCTATCTCATCCCCTAATTCGACAGGTGACTCAGGTACAGGAACCTCTCGAAACAAGCTGTCGGAATGAGGGCGTGAATATGACGCTGTTCCGGAGGTAGCAGCGGCACTGAACAAGAATTCAGGATCAGAGGGGATTGTGCTCATGACGTTATTCCACCGATCTGCAAAAGAGGTACTTGTCCTGGTGTCTCCCTGAGATCTTCTGTGATTTCTAATCCGAGTGAAAGTCCTCTTGAGTGTGTTCAAGATGCGTATGGGTAGGGAAGCTTGATCGTAATTCTCGGCAATGTCTATATCGCCAAAACTACATACATAAGCCTCCGAAACACTTCTTGCTTGCAAACCAGTCTGACCCTGTCTTTGAGCTATGTTGGAAACTCTTGAACTGGGTGCCACCTCTCAAGAAAGAATCTCGGTTCGGAACGCGATCTCGGCGGTGACCCACAGTCGCCGGGTATTTGATCGAAGGACCAGAAGCTAGTGGATGCAGCGTCGCATCCTTCTGCTGACAATCAAGCCTGCCAGAGGCAGATTTACACCGACCAAAGGACGTCACGAATCCATTCTTTTCTGGTGCTGCCGGGTCGGGTGCCATAGCAATCCGGGCCGCCTTAGTCCAGTCTATACCAGCTTGATAATGCATGTTATGATCAGGCTGTGGTACCATTTTGAGGGCCTTTACGCGGGTTTGGGACTTCTAAGAATGCTCTGACTGCGCAGGGTGGGTCCTGGGGTGGACATGGAGGCTATTTTTCTGAATCCAAGACAAGAAACAGATCTGTGATCAGCCATTCCAGCACCAACACCAGCCCAGCGTCGTTGATCTAGACATCACAGACGAGCATCAGACATTCTAGAGAACTATACTGAACTTTAATCTTCCTCGTCTGCATCAGACTCCTTCTCAGAGTCTGCCTCCTTTTTTTTGGTTCGCTTCTTGGGCGCTGGCTTGTTCGCTTTGGCAGCCTTTCTCTTCGCAGCTTCGTTGGCCTTCTCGCGATCTGCTGACCCTTGCTCACGAAGGGCTGCAGCTTTCTCGAGAACCTCTGGGTCGTCCGGTGTTCGACCGACTAACCACTCCAACAGCTCTATCTCGCGAGCCCATATCCTTTTGTCCTCCTTTTTGTTCTCATCCTCAGAAGGTGTCTCCAGGACTAGTGGAAGTCCTTCTAAACGGCTATCATTCATGACGCATCTGAATGCCTCAAGCCCTAGATATCCTAGCCCAATGTTTTGATGCAGGTCTTTGTTGGCTCCTAAATCAGCCTTACTGTCATTAAGGTGCATACCTGCCAGATATTTGAATCCAACTACTTCATCGAATTTCGACATCAGAGCGTCGTACGCGTCTTGTGTCCGCAGATCATGGCCAGCAGCGAATAGATCTACTCCGTGTCAGTAAGTGATTGAAACGAAGAAAAGTAGTGCTTACGACACGTATCTAAGCACACCCCTACGCGAGATTTGTCTTCCACCTGCCCAATAATTTCTGCCAGTTCCTCCAGGGGTCCGCCTATGATGTTGCCATGTCCGGCCATGTTCTCGATCACAATTTTGACCGATTTCGTCTCCTTTATCGCTTTGTTTATACATCTTGCAACATTCTCGATTCCTTTTTCTCGAGTACAAGAGGCAGTGCTACCGGGATGGAAGTTGTATCGACCGATACCGAGTTCCTCGCATCGTTGGAGGTCGTCCAGGAAACATTCGTAGGCTTGAAGTTGTTTCTCTGCATCGTCTTGCGCGAGATTGATCAGATAGCTGCCGTGGGGCAGTATCTGCTGTGTAGCATCATAACCGTACTTTTCTAACCTCTGCTTGAAGTCTATGATATCTTCAGATTTCATGGAGGGGCTGACCCACTTGCGCTGGTTCTTCAGAAACATGGCAAATGCATTCGCGCCAATATGGTCTGCATTCGTTATAGAGTTTGCAATAGATTTTGCCATGGATACATGTGCCCCGACAAGCATCTTCGCGGACAAATTCCTCATCCTGAGAGCTTCCTCTGTTGCTGCAGCTTTTGTATTTCTCTTCTTTCTCGCCGGCTCTGCAGCGGGACTCGAAACTTCCTCTTTGAACGCTGCGACGCCGTCAACCTGATTATCTGCTTCGTCCGGTATCTCCTGATCAACTCTGGCGGAGTTTGTAGCAATATCCGGAGCAGTAGGCTCCGTGCGTTTGGCCTTCTTGCGTGGGGGCATGGGACCTGCCAAAGATCGTATGGACTATGATTACAAATTACTCGAACGATCGGGACTCCTCGAGGTCCTGGTCTCTCTCCGTATCATAACGACGCGGAGTCCGGGCAACGTCCCGCCCATGCACGTTCGCTTCAGAAATTGGAATTTCTCTTGCTGGCCGACATGGTGTCACGTGCTATCCAGAAGCCCCAAGACATTACACAGACGCGCTAGCTCTATGGCATAGAAACTGCTTGGAACACCCTGGATCTACATATATATTTGGCGTCTGTGACTTCGAATGAGGTTGGCATCAGCTCTAGTGAGCATTGTGTCTCTTCTTCAGCCTTCTGTCCAGGCGAAGTCTGCCACAGGAGATCGAGTCGCTGTCATTCTTGACGCTGGCACTGTGAGGTCAGAGTATACACAGTTCTTTGATGCCCTTGAAGGTCAGTCTCTTGATGTCGCCTCGTTACAAAAGACTGACATGTCAGGACGTGGTTTTCAATTGACTTTCACGACGCCCAAAGACGACTTCAACTTCTTCAAGCTTGAGGAACGCTCATATGATCATGCCATCCTATTCCCACAAAAGTCGAAAGGCTTAGGACCAAATCTGACCCCACAAGAGCTTGCAAAGTTCGTCAATGATGGAGGTAACCTCTTAGTAGGTGCTTCTACTACTGCAGCGGGCTCAGTCCGCGATTTTGCGAAAGAGCTGGAGATAGACTTGGCGGAGAGAGACACCCTGATGGCAGATCACTTCAATTACGATGCTTCTAGCGACGATAAACACACAAGTATCGTGACCTCTACCTTCAGTCAGAATACCTTCATCCTATCACAATCTGTCCGGGACGGTCCACCGGTCGTTTACAAGGGAATTGGACACTCTCTTGGCAATGGTCAACTTGTCATTCCAGTCCTGGGCGCCTCCAGGACAGCATACAGCTACGATACGAAGGAAGAATTTGAGGCTGCGGAAGATCCCTGGGTTGCTGGCACGCAGTCTTGGCTGGTGAGTGCAGTTCAGGCTCGAAACAATGCGCGTGTCGGCGTCACTGGTAGCGTCGAGATGTTCTCGAATGCTGCTTTCGATCTCGAACTTGCGGACGGAAAGCCATCAGGTAACCGAAATTTCGCTCGCGAATTCACTCAATGGGTCTTTCAGGAGAAGGGTGTCCTACGGTCACTCGATCTCAAGCACAGCCTCGCAAATCAGAGTGCGTCTGAGCTTCTTCCAACAATGTACAGGGTCAAGAACGAGGTCACGTTCGCCATTTCTCTGCAACAATATTCCGAGGACAAGTGGTCTCCATACGTGGCCGACGATGTTCAGATGGAATTGATCATGCTCGATCCCTACGTTCGAGCAAATCTGGAGGTCTTGTCTATTGAGTCTGATGCAGCGAGGTACTCGAAAACTTTCATGCTGCCTGACCACTATGGTGTCTTCCACTTCAAGGTCAACTACAAGAGATATGGACTCAGCTACATCGAGGATAGGAGTCAGGTTACTATTCGGCACTATAGGCATGACGAATACGATCGCTTCTTGCCAGCTGCCTATCCCTATTACACAGCGACTGCCACGACTATCGTAGGCTTCCTCGCTTTCTGTTTGATCTGGCTATTCAATCAGTCAAAGGGGCACGCCGGAACCAAAAAATTGAATTAAAGAAAAGCTTGCATATATCGTAGAATAAGCAGGTCGCCCCTACATTTAATGCATCCTTTACACGAGAGTCCGTCTTCTGTGCTTGAATTGAGGTATTCGATGTATTGACGATTGTGTGTGCGAATTGCGTGATATCCCACTTCTGCGCTTCCCGGTGTGGCGCATAGATAACTCTTAAAAAAGTTCGCGCATCTTCTCCGACACCTCTAATACTTGTCAGAATATACGGCCCGCTGAAATGTTCACGACCTCCCTGCGCTTAACGAAGATCTCTCTTCACACGGTCTTGTCTAGGTCGTATGCCTCGACGAAAGATGCGCTCTCACATGACATCCTCATTGTAGGTGGTGGCACCGCCGGCATCAACGTTGCTCAACAGCTGAAGCAGATTTACGAAGAACGTGGCTCAGAGGTTCCTGGGATCTCCATCATAGACAAGTCCAAACTGCATCACTACCAACCGGGCTGGACTCTTGTTGGTGCCGGACTCAAGGACAAGTCCGAACTGAATAGTCCTATGTCGGAAACGATACCACAGCACGCCAAGCATGTCGACGCTTTTGTATCCAGCCTGAATGCCGAGGAGAACACTTTACTGACAGATGATGGAGCCACACATTCTTACAAATCCTTGATTTTGTGTCCCGGTATCAAGCTCAACTATGATGCTGTCGAGGGTCTGAGAGAAGCTATGGGCAAGAACGGCGTCGCCACGATATATGACTTTGATCAATGCGACATGGTCTGGAGCAATATAAAGGACTTGACAAAGGGCACGGCGTTGTTCACACAACCTAAAGGAGATGTCAAATGTGCTGGTGCTCCGCAGAAAATCATGTGGATGGCCGAGGACTATTGGAACAAAGCAGGACGTCGGGGAGACATCAACATAGAGTTTTCTACCGCGCTCCCCAAGATGTTTGGAATACAAAAGTACAGCGATATCCTCAAAGGCCTCACGGAATCGAGGAATGTGACACCAAATTTCGAGACAGTCTTGACTAAAGTCGACGGTAAGCAGAAGATTGCAGAATTCACGACAGCTTCAGGAGAAAAATTACAAAAGAAGTACGACTTCTTGCACGCAACTGTGCCTATGGCTCCACATGACTTTATCAAAAGTTCCAGTGTCGCCAATGCCGCGGGACATGTGGCGGTAGACGACAAGACTTTGAGGTCAACCAAGTTCCCGAACGTATGGTCTTTGGGAGATGCTTCCTCTTTGCCGACATCCAAGACTGCCGCGGCTGTCATGTCCCAGACCCCGATTCTGGTCCACAACTTTTACAATGCGAATCACGGAAAAGAATTGACCGCTCAGTATGATGGATACACCTCGTGTCCACTTTTAGTTGGATACGGTAAATTGATCCTTGCTGAATTCGGGTATGGTGGCGAGATTAAGGAATCTTTTGCCAAATTCGGTGCCGATCAAGGTGTTCCTTCTCGATGGGCATACCATTTGAAAAAGGACTTTTTCCCTGCAGTCTATTTCTCCTTGTTTACGAAAGGTTCCTGGTATGGCCGCAACGGTTTCTTCAAGCCTAGATTTGAGTGAACTGGCAGCGAGCGTATTGCAGTGCCGTAAACTATTTTGTAATTTTTTTACTATAGACATCTAGATTTAGAACCAAAAAACCTCACTTTCTTACATCATCCTGATTGATTTCGAAATTTTCCTTTTCAATTTCCGATCCCTCGAATTGTACTTTTGGAAGTATTCGACCGGGTTTGTACCACTGAATAGCTAGATCATTAAAGACATTATTGTACTCGAAATTCCCGGGGAGTTGAACGCATTCCAATTCTGAACCAATTGCTAGAATGGCAGGACTTTCTCGCTTCAATCTATCATTCGAATATCTATCTCGTTAATTCATTTTTCATCGTGTGACACTGTGTGAACACCATAGGGGAAGATTACATTTCAGGGTAGTGCTTCAACTGGTTTCCTAAGAGGACCAAAGTGGATATTTTCGCGGGTGACCAGTACGCACGCAAGATGGACTCGTAGACTGATTTAGGAACGTGCGGGGCAAACAACAACATGGTCGAGTCGCCGCCGTCAGCATCAGTACCGTCGGTCGAGGCGTGTTGGTTTCCGGCCTCGACGGATTGTGGTACGAGACCCAAGTGTGTGAGAAACTGCGTGTCGGTGGCCGTGTACATGGGGTCACTCGTGCGTACACGATCCACTGCAATACCGAGCATCGACGCGAGTTCCAGCCCGAACGCGAGCTGTGTGAGCGACGGAATATGCGTCAACGTACCAATCCCAAGCATCTTTAATTTCTTGGGTCTGTTGAAACTCGGCGCCCGTAACAACTCCCCAAACACTTGTTGAAAGTCCTTGAAAAACTGAGACTTGACTAGAATCTCTTGACGCGATGTAAATCTCGCCTTCAATTTTGTCAAATCAGACTCACCATCAAGTTGCGTATTAGTACCATCGACAACACTTTTTTTGGACGTAGATTTTTTGGGTTTTGGAGTGCGGGATTTACGTTTGACGTAAGTGAAACCAGCCAAGTCTGCATCATGCGTCGGTACATCTACTCTAGTCTTTGACATGAATTCCTCTTTCCCCCAAAAAAAGTGTGGTGGCTCTTGGAGGTGAAAAAGAAACGCCACGATTAAGAAATTTATTAAGAATTTTGCCATCTATGAATGCCATGATACAGAAGTAAAAAAAAAACCAGGTTTTCTGTTTACAGCATGACTAACCCTACGTCTGAAGTATGTGCATGCAATTTGCCCTCTTGTGTCAGTCCACCCTCGATCGGCTTCATCTTCCAATTGTACAGGTAATAATTCAAGAACCCGTCTCCCGGACCGAACTTGAGATCCTCTAAGAATGCAGGGTTGTCCATGAGCGTCAGAGCGTTAAAGACGTCAAAGTTGGCCTTCTTAGCAATGATCATGGCATCAGTCATTAGCTCTTTCAGCCGCGCTTCGTAAACTTCTAACGGCTGTTCAAATGCAGTTTGAGAGCCATAATAAAACAAGTAGGCCGCATTCAAAGTCTTGTGCTTTTGATTGCCGATGACACTCGAGGGAAGCGAGTAGAAGGAGAAGAAGTCCGTCACGTTCGCGTTTTGCTCAACAACATAAGTCCAGACGACTTGATCGCCCGCTGCCAGCTTCGGATCCGAAATGAGCCAATGCGCAACGTCCTCATCTGTGAAGACTTGATGTATCGCAAACTTTGAAAGGGTCCGTCTAAGAAGCTCTCCTACGGCTTTAATGTCCTTCGTCGTCATCTTCCGAATTCCACGTAGCTTCGTTTCCGTGGGCAACTTATACTTTGTGACCTGCCTGGCTTTTGTGCTGCGAGGTGGTAGACTCGTAAACCCAATATCACAAAGCTTCATCCAATCTAGCGTTCGGTGATAGTACCTACAAGAAGTGACCGGCTTTGGCAAGACGACTCCTGCAGTATAGACAGCCTGCCATACTCCTTGTTGGTGACATCGACGGGTGACTTCCTTGATCAAGGTAGGCGCCAGTCGCTTAGAACGCAGCTTCTTGTGAACACATAGGAAGTTGATCTCCGATGCCTTCAAGTCATTAGATCTGGCTCGCAGCGTTATGGGTATGCCGGAAATAAAGGCGACGAGACGCTTTGAAGCTTTCACTCGCACACCTATGTGCCACTCTTTCTTGAAGCCTGGCGACTTGAGCGCCCAGTGCAAGAATGAAGCAGAATAGTCAAACCTGAATGTGGCTTGGTCGTCCTCCACATAATTCATGGAGAGCAGCTCATAGACCTCTTTCAATTCAGCAGTATTATCCAGGTCCATGGTCACCCATTCAAAGTCACCCAATAGAGGCACGGGCTTGTCGGGAACCACCTCAGATGCAGGCTGGATAGGCCCTTCCTCTTGCACCTGTTCGTCGAAGCGCGAGACTGGTTGTGTGGACCAGAATTTGTAGTCGGCCATATCTTTGTTATTCGTGCCTGTGGGAGCCAAGCCTGTGAGCATCTCCTCCGTGGACAGAGACTTCAAGAGATCCTCAATGTTCTTGAACTTGCCCTGCGCAACAGCAGGATCTATCGAATGGTTGTTCTGGAGAATGCTCCCGACCTCATCTTGCTTGGACTTGCTCGACGACAGCTTGCTCTTGACCTTCTCCGCCACACTCCTCGACTGCTTGCCCTTGTCTTCGCCCTCCATGACGACTCCTCCCAATGGCAGACGAGCCTCCAGGCAAGAATAGTGCCCAGTGCCTAGTAGCTAGGGGAGACAATGCGCGACGGCAGATGTCGTATGTCTCGTGATGCCCTGTGAACGCGAACACGATGATGGCGATATCGAGGAAGTTGCTGCCTGATTTGGAAGGAAGCAGCTGATCAGATGGAAGTGATTCCCGCGATTGGGAGTCTAAAGAGAGTGGAGCCTGTATCAGCAAGCGCCAGCGAGACACCCTTATCCCTCTATAAAGGCCGCCAGCACTCTCCGGGGGACACAGCTCCAGATAGCAGATATGGTCGCTCCTACGGCACCGCACCCACTCGATCAGCTTTCCATCGAGGAGATCAAGGCCGCCGCAGCCCTGATCAAAGCACACAAGCCGGACATCTCGTTCGCTTTCAACTCAATCACTCTGCAAGAGCCTTATAAGAAGGAGCTCGTTCAGTACTTCCAGGATGCTACAAAGTCGATCGATCGACGTGCGTTCTCAATCGCCTTCGCGGCCGGAACCACGACACTTTATGAGGTCGTGGCTAATCTGACCACGAAGAAAATCGAGACTTTCGTTCTGAGGAAGGGAGTCATGCCTACCATCACTCTGGAAGACCTACAGGCCACAGAAGATATTGTTCGGGCTGATCCTAGAGTTATCCAGCTCTGTGCGGACATTGGCATCGATGATATGTCCAAGGTCTATTGTGATGCGTGGACCATCGGATTCGATGAGCGATGGGGCACGAAACATAGACTTCAGCAGGCTCTCATGTATTACAGGGTCTCTGAGCATGACAACCAGTACGCTCATCCTCTTGACTTCACGCCTATCGTGGACACGCAAGAGGAAAAGGTCATCGAGATCGATATAAAGCTCAAGAAAGGGTCAAAGTTCGATCGAGCTCCTGTGCCCCAAGCTCAACACAACGTGAGAAGAGAGAGAGGGTCGAATTGACTTGGGCTAACTTGTAAGTACATGCCAGAATTCATTCAGACTTATAGATCGGATATCAAGCCGCTCAATATTCAACAACCCGAGGGTGTTTCGTTTGCCATGAATAAAGGAGAAATCTCTTGGCTCGGGTTCAAACTCCACATAGGTTTCAACAGTCGCGAGGGCATCGTGCTAAACAATGTCCGTGTCGATGATCCTGAGACTGGCGAAGAACGATCCATGTTTCACAGACTCTCGATTGCAGAGATGGTTGTGCCGTATGGTAAGGACAATCTTCTCTAGCGTGCTCGAGTACTGTCTAACGGCGCAGGTTGTCCTACCAAGCCACATCACAGGAAACATGCATTTGACGTATGCACGACACTTGACAGACAGTGAGACTTTACTGATCAGTTCAGGTGGGCGAATATGGTATGGGATTGATGACCAACTCTTTGCAATTGGGATGTGACTGCAAAGGCTCAATCCACTACCTTGATGGAATCATTTCCAACAGAGCCGGAGACGCGACCGTTATCAAGAACGCCGTCTGTATCCACGAGGAAGATGCTGGCATCTTGTTCAAGCACACCGACTTTAGAGATGAGAATGTCATCAGCACCCGAGGTCGGAAACTGGTCATTTCACAGGTGTTTACCGCTGCCAACTATGAGTACTGTATCTATTGGCAGATCTACCAAGACGGAACCATTCAAATCGAATTGAAACTGACAGGAATGCTCAACACTGTAAGAATTGGCTGTGACTTGACATTTTCGTAAGCTGATGATCTTAGTACGTCTTGTCCCCAGATGAAGAGACTGGGAGATGGGGTACAGAGGTTGCCGATCGAGTGATTGCTCACAACCATCAACAGTAAGCAGACATTCACGCATCACCAAAGAAGAAGAGAAGACAACTAACAACGAGATAGTATTTTCAATATCCGAATCGATCCCGCTGTAGACGGTCAAAATAACACGGTGATTCAGTCTGATGCTGTCCCGGCCGAGGAGGAAGTCGGTTCTGAGGAGAACTTTTACGGAAATGGATTCTACGCGAAAAAGACCATCTACAAGACCACCAAGGACGGAGCTGCCAACTACTGCCACGAGACTTCACGAACGTGGGACATTGTGAATCCGTCAAAGTTACATCCGTATGCCAAGAGACCAGTCGCCTATAAGATTGTCTCTCGTGAATCACCAATGTTGTTGGCCAAGAAGGGCAGCTTGGTATGGAACCGAGCTGGTTTCGCACGCAACACGATTCACGTGACGCCATACGTTGATGGACAATTATATCCTGCGGGTAACTACGTACCGCAGACGAATGGAATCACGACGGAAGGGAACCACGGATTACCGGAATGGATCGCAGAGGAAGCCGATATCGAGAATAAAGACATCGTGGTATGGTTCAATTTCGGACTCACGCATTTCCCAAGAACTGAAGATTTCCCCATCATGCCTACGGAGCCAGTCTCTATGCTCTTACGACCCAACAATTTCTTCATCAGAAATCCCGCGCTTCACATCCCACCATCCATTGCTACTTTCGGCTTGAACGGTACCGTATGGGACGCAAAGGACAAACTAAGTACCCTCGCCCTCAATGGACACAGTACCAATGCCAATGGAAACGGATCATGTTGTAGCAAGTAAATACCGCAGACTTTGTGATTCAATCTAGTTGATTTTCAGTTGCATACTTTTTCTATGACGTTTTTGAGTAAGCCGAAAAGGGAAGTGGATCAACGAGAGAGCGCGCCCCCTCCCAAGACTTTTTCCTTTTCGTCCGACGATCGACACGGCTTCCGAAACACTCAACCGGAGCCATTACCATTTTCCCATTCTCATCATTATATGCCATTGTGTGACGTCAATCACTTATTTCTCTCATCGTGTTTACTTCTTTTGTAAGGTTGATCAAACAGGATGAATGAATGACTGATAGTAATGTACAAGATGTTGATTATTAAAACCTCTCTTCTATATTTCGCTCAAAGGCAAGAAAAAGTTATATATGATTCTCTCTCACACTCTGTCTGACCCCACAACAACACAAACTTGGAAACTGTTTCAAGTGTGCATTTACAAAGCGACGAAAGCACCGAGTCCGACAAAGACAGCGGCAACGAGACCTCCGGCAATGTTGAACTGCGAAGCAGAGACGGCGCTAGATTTGGCAGTGCTGGTGGCAGATGCGGCAGCAGCAGCTGCAGCAGAGGCCTCGGAGGCGAGTCCAGCAGAGACGGAAGAAGCTGAAGCCAAGATTCCGGCGAAAGCGGTCGAGGCGGCAGACAAGATCGAGGTAGCAGCGGCGGTGTCACCAGCGGCAGCAAGGGCTAAGGAGGTCGTTAGTCAGTGTACTCGTGGAGTCGTGTCTGCAAATAGAAACTCACCTGAGGCGGAGGACTGAGCAACGCCCTCGGCGGAAGCACCAGACTTGGAGGCGGCAGCGCCGGCCACGGCAGCAGCAGACTGAGCAGCTCTGATCGAGGCAGAGTTGGCAGAGACCGATCGAGAGACCGATGCTCGAGAAGACGAGGCCTTTCGGGAGGAGGAGACGGCTCGAGAAGAGGCAGAGGCCGAAGCAACAGAGGCGACACCGGCAGCGGCGACACCAGATGCAGAGGAGACGGCCATAGAGACGGACGAACCGGCGGAAGTGACCGAGGCAGCAGCCTCAGAGAGGAGAGAAGCAGCGTCAGAGAGAGCAGCGTCCTGAGCAGCGACGGCGGCGACGAGGGCAAGTGCGAGGGTGGTGAACTGCATCGTTGAGGAGGGTGTGAAGGAACGGTGTAGGTGTTGGAGGGACAAAAGTCCGAGGGCGCGAAGACGGACTCTTATACCTCAAGCGGGCGACGTGTGGTCGAACGCCACATAGATGGCGACAGACCCTCGCTGTGTGACTTCGCTTGCCACAGAGTCATCACTCCCGGCAGCAGCGTCGGCGCACAACGTTTGCTGGGAAAAACCCCCCTCTCCTCATCCACACGCTCCCACGGCCGCACCCAAGAGCCAGTCCCCTCCCGTCCATCCCACGTCCTGCGTCCGGGGGTCCAAGGGTGCATCCCGGACCTACAGGATCCCTTTTGCCCGCCCACGATCTGTATGAGTGCGGAAGCGTCCGCTGAACGGCCTCGATCTGTGTTAGGTCGGATCTGCTCGGCACCTGTCGCTGCAAATTGCTGGTGTTGCTATTCATATCTCCGCCGTCTGCAAAAACGGGCACGCATCTAGAATCGTGGTTGCGGACCGCTGCGCACCGACCAATAACAGGCCAGCATGCCAGCATTCCGGTCCAGCACTGCCCCCTTGTCTACGCTCCGATTGCTCTTCCTTCCTGCCATTCTTTGCCCAGATCTCCCGTCCAGGCAGACAGGCAGGCTTGTCCTTGGCCTGACTCTGGCCGCCCGGCAGCCAGTTCCCGGAGTCTCCCTGCCGTGGAAGTGAGAAGGCTGGCAGCAGGCGTGGTAAGCATAGTGCCCCCCCCTGCGTCCTGCAGAGTGGGGTTCCATCCCATCGGCATCCGGTCCGTACGAGGGAGGAGCTTGATATGTCTCGGTTCCAAAGAATGAGTTCCTCGTGTTCAGGGTTCAGTCCCATCGGTGAAGATCGTCCAACGGTCGACATTCCTGAAGGCGCATCCGCCCGTTACGTCGGGCTTTTCTGTTTCTCAAACTTCAGATCCTTTCTGCCTTACATGCGGTCAGTCACCCAGCGTCTGTGTTTCATGCATCAAGTCTCGTCCTTGCTTGTTTGTTGAAATTCCGATGAAAGCAAAGAGACCGCACGAATGAGGCGGAAGGCTTGGTCCGAAAAAGTGGGCTGATCGTCCTCCTCCAGCACCCCCTCGCTTCATGCCGACCTCGAGAGCCAGCCTGGAAAAATTAACTTTTGTCCGGCATAACCAATTGTCGCTTGGTAGCATGGTTCTTCTCGACCGGCAGAGCTCGCCCGAGATGCGGTACAACGGCACGCAATCTCGGTAGACCAGAGAAATGAAAACGTTCGTAAGACCACCATTGCCTTCTCTTATCTCAAACGTCCAGACGCCGCTGTCCATCTGGCCTGTCCACTCACACAGAGGGTTTCTTCCTTCTGTGGTTGCTCTGGCTTGCAACCGTAAACAGCACTCCCATCGTGGAAATCATCACTTCTTGCTATGCTGATAATCCAAACCACCCTTGACACAATCTGCTGCCAGTATGAACTTTATGCAGCCTTCAAGATGAACGATAGATATGTACGCGCCATGTAAGAGAGGAGAATAGGCGTCTCTTGTGACCAGAAGTCTAGCATTTCCACTGCGTGCGACGGAATCACGTGTGACGCAGCTCTCGGCTCGTGTGAGTGTGAACTGATCGCACACCCAGAGGCAGATAGGAGAGGCTCAGGCTTGTTACGCTGCGTCATATACATCTCAAGTCTCGCTGTCATGTCAATGCTTCTCATTCTCGTTTCACGTCCAGGACAAACCAAGGTCTCAATTCCATGGGAGTTTTCTCAATGCCATGTTCACGAGACTGAAATCACGAGCACGTATGGCGCGCCGAGAGATAGTGTGGCTACTGGGCGAGCAATGAAGGAATTCGGTCCATTGACATTTGATATCATGCAGTCAATCATCGCTCGGAAGAATGGTGTCTCGGCAGCTGGTCCAAGCACTCATGCCGGTGGATCTGCGAGGTGGATCCTACATGAAGTCCTCCATGGTGCTCTCGGGCAGCAATTTGGCAATACCTTCTCCTTCATCATCCGTCGCGATGATCCCAGTCATGCATCGGACAAGGCTCTTCTTCCAGGCTACTAGGAACATTCACGTCGTCTATGGCACAAGACGCGCACAATCACTGATTAGTCACAAGATTACACACGTACGTTGTGCGAAGCAATTACACATTTCCACCTCTTTATGATATAGATTGGGAACACTGTACAATACACAAGAAATACTTGTGTCCGAATATACATCATGACTGGCCTATAGCTCCTCGGATTCCCGTGCAAGCTTGCCCCCCCCCCCCCCCCCCCCCCCCCCCCCCCCCCCCCCCCCCCCCCCCCCCCCCCCCCCCCCCACCCCCCCCACCCCCCCCCCCCGCCCCCCCCCCCCCCACCCCACCCC
>VWSI01000045.1:0-90973 GCA_008802775.1 Taphrina betulina
TAGACGGTCAGACCACCGGGGATGGGCAGGTAGGTGGCCATCTCTCCAAGACACTGGATGACAGACATGAGGATCGTGCCGACGATCAAGTATCCCAAGAGCAGGGACACAGGACCGGCCTTTGCGAGTGCTCCACCTGATCCGACGAAGAGACCTGTACCGATAGTACCACCGATCTGCGAGAGTGAGTCAGTGAGTGAAACAACAAGAGTTCTTCCGGGGAAGACGTACGGCGATGAACTGAATGTGCCTCGACTTGAGTCCTCGCTGAACCGTACCGAGCTTGGAGTCGAGGTTCTCACCGCTCTCTTGATCGATGGCGGGACTGGCGCCGACTTCGTAATGCTTCTTCTCATTTGAGGACGGGTACTGTTCCATCTCCATCTTGCAGGCTAGAGAGATGAACGGGAGGCCAGATTGCTTAGGCCTCAGAACGCAATGGGAGACGAGGCTTATATAGCGTAGCAGCTTCTGGCCGAGTAGGCCAAAGTTACTGCCTGTGATTCCTCTGAGATTCGGCGTCTCGCAGCCCCCACGCTATGGCTTGCCCGCCTCAATTGAGATGTCTCATCCTGAGGTGAATGTCGCATACGATTAGATAGGCCACTGGGCTACGCCCCGAGCCACCGCCGCAGGTCTAGTCTCGACAAGTGCTTCAGAAGACAAGATCGAGATGGCTCTACAGGAGTCCATCGAATTGGCTAAGCTCATCATGGCTATCTGTGAGATCGGCCTGAGATGCACGCTCGACATCTCCAGCAGCACGTCTCGACACTGCATCTCGCGCAGGTCGCAAGGTCCCCCGATCGATGCGCAAGACCCGTGTGCCGCGTGACTCGCTTCTCCACACTAAGGAATCGGGGCCGCGGACCGACTTTCTCCGTGGATGTTCGTTCGTGCGCCTGTTGTGTCACCCGCACGGAAAGATGGACCGATCAGGAGCCGACCCACGCTTCATAGAACCTGTTCGCCGGTCTGGGCCACCCTCCCCAGCACGGGACCCCAGCGCTCCCCGCCTGGCTTCGGTGCAGATAAGTCAGTTAAGCTCGATTAGGCAGTTCAGCAGCTCTCTTTCCTGTCGTGCCTCTCGGCCTTCGCATGTGGCGTCTCTATCGTCCCCCGTGATTCTAGTTGTTTTTTCATCCCTATCTATCGCCTATCAGGGAGCGGCGCTCGTGTTCGCTTGTTCGCCGAGCCCTGCTGGTTGGTCTCGGCCTCTGACTCTGTGCCTCGAGCACTTATCGGACTGTGGGCATCACACCCGCTTCGCCTGAGTGCTCAAGCCACGAATAAGCAAGTTCAGTGCCAGATCTCGGAAGGCCGGATCTGTCCGATCCATCTTTAGATTCGAGGCTGACATCGAGCTGATCCGTATATGTTTGCAGTCTCACATTCTTCACATACACAGATCGAGCCAACGTGCATCAATGTAAATCCAGTCGCAACTGCTGTACAGCTACTAGTGGTTCACGGGGAACGAAGTGCAGTAGCTAGACGAATGCGGCTTACATGAAGAGCTAGGACGGCTGTGACCTCGAACGCGCTGACCACTGCGATGTCTGATCAGTTGCCTCATTTGAGCCACTGGACCATATTTCACACGCATGCCAATAAAGACCGGGGCTCTTGGCAAGCTTCTGCATTCTCCGAAGTCGAAGGACTACGGGGGTGACAAAATCGGCTGCCTGTTGATACACGAAGTAAGAGACATCTTGCACGCTCTTGGCACAAGTTGAGGCAATCATCATGGATTTGTGACTAGCACTGTTCTTCTTATACTCTTGACAAATAGTAGATGAAGAGGACCTAATGCAATGCTTTATTATGCAAGACCTGCCGAAACAATGTGGAGGCAGCAGCCTCGGCTGTGTAGGACCTGGCAGATACGATTTCTGAATGTAATCTCTCACACTTCCAGACCCGATCAGGCCCAGGATTGCTACCAGCATTCGGCTCCACAAGCTTCACGACAGAGAACGACAGGTCGCAAGTTTTTGGGCGCTAACACATTACTCCACTCACTAAGTGGAACATACATCCCTGCTCGCCAGCGGACGAGCCACATCACCAGTCAGTCGCGGCGCATACGCTCATGACTTCGTCGGGCCTTATCTCCGAGGCGACACCATTATTGCGTGTTGTGAAAGATGTGAAAAGACCGCTACCAGATAAATTGTCCGAAGTTCCGTTGGACAGCTGGTTGATGTTGTCCGGCGTATGGATCGGTGTTTTCTTAGCCGCTCTGGATTCGACTATGGTAGCGACGTTGCAAACTACGATTGCCTCTGAATTTAACAAGAACAATCTTAGTTCCTGGCTAGGTAGCTCTTATCTGCTCTCGGTAGCAGCATTCCAAGGGCTCTATGGACGAGTATCCGATATCGTTGGTCGTAGGAATGCGTGTATCTTCTCGGTGACAACATTCACCTTGGGGACGATTCTCTGTGGTATGGCTTCCTCGATGGAGTTGATTATCGCAGGCAGGGCCATTGCAGGTATTGGCGGGGGAGGCTTGACCACACTGTCATCTATTGTCTGCTCCGACCTCGTATCCTTAAGGCAAAGAGGCACGTTTCAGGGTCTGGCAAATTGCCTATTCGGCGCCGGTGCTGCGTTGGGTGGACCTCTTGGAGGACTTCTGACACAGCACTTTGGATTCCGATTCGCTTTTCTTTGTCAAGTTCCCTTCTGCCTACTCTCTCTCGCAATCATACTATGGAAGGTCGACATAGAGCTTCCTTTCGCCGAGACCAGTGCTAGACAGAAGCTGAAACAAATTGACTTCTTGGGCGCTATTACTTTGGTGATTGCCATAACCCTGCTTGTCGGAGCCTCCACCGTAGGTGGCAACCTCATGCCATGGTCCTCGCCACAGGTCATTGGATCTTTCATCGCATTCGGTGTCTTTCTGATGGCATTCACATATATCGAGCTCCGGATAGCAACCTCACCCGTTCTACCTTTCGACATTGTAACACGCAGGACGCCAGGGTGTGCAGCCATCGTCAACTTCTTTGGCGCCGCCGCCTCTTTTGGGTTCCTATACACCGTGCCTATCTACTTTCAGGGTATTCAGCAACTCAGACCACAAACTGCCGGATTGCATCTGCTTCCGAATGCGGCGGGCATACCCATCGGGAGTCTGATCGCCGGCGCATTCATGGCTAGATACGGTCGTTACTACAAGCTTACTCTACTGTTCACCCTATGCTTCCCCATCTCTGCCCTGAGCTTGTCAACTTGGGGCAAGCAGCCTGCCGCATGGAGAACCTACTTCGACATTGCCTTCAATGGTCTCGGAACCGCCGGAGCGACTACAACCACACTGATAGCCCTGCTGAGCGCTGTGCAGCAGCACGAGTTGGCAGTAGCCACCGGACTGAGCTATCTCGCCAGATCAGTGGGTCAGGTGCTTGGAGTGACATTGTCACAGGCCATCCTGCAGGACGTCCTCAGCAGTCAGCTCGCCAAGAGAATCCACGACCCCGCAATGGTCGAGGCAATTCGGAAGGATGCCACGCTGGTACGAGGCCTCCCGAAAGGCTTGATGCACGCCGCCATCGAGTCCTACAACGTCGCGCTGCGATGCGCATTTCTATCGATATCAGCGATGGGTCTGTGCGCCTTCTTCTTCGCTCTCTTCATACAGGAGCGGACCGTCGCCAAGGCAGATGCCCCAGGAGATACAGCAGAGGTCGACCCCGGTGACCAAGATTAGATAACTGTCGGCAGAGGTCATGTGATGCGGGGAATACGTAACATGGCGACGCGTGCGACGGACCAGCGTACTATCCCGCCGCATGCGACCCCCTCAATCCCCTGTCAGCTTCTGCCGGCGCGTTCTATGACACAGCTTACAAGCGGGTCGCCAAACGTAGCCGCCAATTGCTCGCCTATAGCTACTCTCGTTGGAACTCGTGCCCGCTCCGCAAGCTGTTCCATCTCGAGGGACCACGACCCTGTACGGCGGCATGACAGGGCGTCCGTCGCCGGGTGCGTCCGTCACAGACCTGATCTAGCGCACGCCGTGCGAAGAGCGGCCTGACAAGTGCAGAGTAGCTAGACTCACTGTCACGGCTTATGATTAAGGGCCGATCCTGCGCCAAGCTCACGCCACCAAACGGATCTCTGGGCTTATCTCGCGTTTTTCGACATCGACGGGGAATGAAGCGCGGGTCGAAATCCTCTTCCAAGTACTTCAAGTCGAGCTTCCCTTCCCAGGCCCACGTCCTCGCCTGTTCTGTTCGTGTCCCCTTGATTCACCCCTTGTCTCTTGCAACATGACCGGTCTCGAACTTAGCGAAGCACAGCGTTATGGTGAGACACCTCTCTGTGCACCGTCACAGGCACAACCCCCACTCCGTTTGCTGACCTCCCCAGGTGACTCGTACACCCCGAAGGAGACGGCATGGCTCATAAGCGACCTCGGTGTCCGAAAAGCGCGACAGCCTATCCTCCAATTGATCCTCAAGTCCTTCCTCGGCGGCGTCTACCTCTCTGTCGGCGGCCTCTTCCTGCTCATCCTTGGCGGCGGTGCCGGAGGACTCACCACAAACTACCCAGGAGTCCAGAAGGCTCTCGGGGCCGCTGTCTTCCCAATCGGGCTCATCATCATTGTCATCACCGGTCTCGAATTGTGCACCTCAAACTTCATGGTCATGACCATCACGACATTGCAGCGAAGGACGACCGTCTTGGACCTTGCCAAGTCCTGGGTAGTCTCCTTCTTCGGCAACCTGGCCGGTGCCATGTTCTTCGGCGGCGTCCTCGTATATTGGACAGGTCTGGTATCAATTGCTCCGTACAAGGGCTATGCCACGAACCTGGCAGTGCACAAGGCCGCCGGTGCAAACTGGCGCGAGATCTTCTTGCGCGGCATCGGGTAAGTAGCATCTCGAGACGACGGCGTACAGACAGACACTGACGGCATAGTTGCAACTGGCTGGTCTGCATCGCCGTGTGGATGTCGGCCAGTGCGAAGGATATCGTCTCAAAGGTCATCATCATCTTCCTTCCCATCTGGTTCTTTGTTGCTGTAGGCTTTGAGCACGTCATCGCAAACATGTGAGTCGAAAACAACCCTTCCTCACCGAGGGAGAAGAAATCAGAAAGGAGAAAACTCATCCTGTATAGGTTTCTCATTCAGATGGGCATGTATCTTGGTGCCGACCTTGGCGTTGGCTACTATATCTGGCACTCGATGATCCCCGTATGCCTCGGCAACATAGTCGGTGGCGGCCTCTTCGTGGGCGTAGCAGACTGGTACATGTTCCTGTACCGAGGAGGTACCGAGGGAACCAGTGTCGGCGCGCCTGGATTCTTGAGCCGGGTGCTGACGGGACAGAAGACGACGGGGTCCAGTTCCCGGTCGTCCGACAACGCGATTCCTCTTGCGGGCCAGGAGACGCAAAGCACGTATGTGAATAGTGCGCGACCAGAGAAGATGGTCTAGTCATGGGAATACGTTGGATAGGACAAGATAAGATTGTAAATATGTATACATGGTGCGAGTCAGATTACATTTTGTAGACGTTTTTTCTTATTCACATTCGCCACTTTTACTTTGGGGAAAAATTGTCGCCGGAATTCAGAAGGAACAATGACGGTGATCAAGTGTTTCTTTCTATCTACGTATTGACTAGTCCAATCATGAAAGTAGCGAGGAAACTCAATTTGAACGTCAAGTCTTGGGTGAGTAGCGTGACGATTGGACTCTCGGCTGCTTGTCCAGTGGCCACCTGCGATCCACTGCTGCTTGTGGTGGTTCGATTCAAGATGAATTGTCTCATTTGTGTCCAAGGGACTCGGAGTTGTCCTAGACCCGGAACCGTGGCGCCTCCGAGGGCACGTAGGACGAGGTACGTGCCACCGAGAATGACAAAGAATAGTTTCCCGAGTCTCTTGAAAATCAAACCCGATGCGATGCCCAAGACTGACCCGGTGGCGAACTGGTGTGGATCGAGAAGGGGTTGCGTGCGTGTAGTCGTCGAAGTGGAGGATGAAAGTAGTGTACTCCCCTCGCAATGTAATGTACGAGGACGCATCAACTGATGCGACGCGAAAAAAAGACCGGAAGTCGCTAACGATGGCGCTACGAGGTGCCGCGCAAACAAAGACATTTCTCCGAGTCTTGCTTCAAACAAGTTCGCGAATTGACACGCGTACTCGTACCAATGTCTAGGTCATGAGATTTAAAGCGTCGGTGTGTGTGTGGAGAAACAGCCGAATTCGACCGAGATCAAATTGTTCACGTGGCATTTAGTCATGCCTACTAGTACTAGAAGTATTTTATTATACAGTATATATTATACATTGATATTTCGAACCTGAATATCATCGTCATCGTCATCCTCTTTTGATCTTTTTTTTCTTTTCGTTGAAATAGCATTCTGAACTGCATTTCCGGTTATACTACATTTCCACACGACGTAGAATCGATCGTCTCGTTGATTTCCTTTCTGGCGAGGGTACCTTACTTGCGTGATGGACGTCTTTGGAAATGGTTGAATGGTCCATCATAGATAGTAAATTCTAGAGAAGTACTAGTTTCGCAAGACGATCGAAAGAAATGTATGTGTTTTTTCCAACACGATCAGTTTTATCTTCATGAATCATCCTCCTCTTGCTCGTCGAGTTCTGCCTGCAGAATGCTTTCACGCGGCTCGAGATCCTCTAAATCTTCCAAGATTGTACGACTCATGAGATTCGGCAAGGCAATATCAAAGACTCTTGGTTCAGTCAATAATTTATCGATATAATCGTCCATATAATCCAGTCGAAATCCATTCTGATTTCTAATCTTCAGTTTCCGGTGATCTGTCAAGAGTGGCTCGAGCGTCACGAAAACGTCTTTGGGAGGAAACGTCAACCTGACGAAAAGGGCAGCGAGGGCCCTCAAGTACTTGAACGTCCCGTCCTGTAAATAATGCAGTACAATGTCCTTGTCGGGCATCAACTGAAGTAATTTGAGCGTCAGACAGATAAACTCCGTGGGTCGACCGACCGAGTAAATCCCACCAATGTACTTTAGATCCACCACGCGATCCAGCATTGTGGCTGACGTGAGTCCGAAACATTGGTCTTTGTAATACAGGGAATCGAGGATCCGTTCCCGCGTGATTTTTTCAATCAAGAATGCTGGATTCACGCCGTGGATCGTAGTATTGGCATCCGCTTGTCCTCGTTGAGCATAAAATGGTTCAGATCTCTTGTCTTGCTCAGACATACCGATTTCTCAGTCCCTATTCACCTATATATATATCCTCGCGCAAGCGATCAAGGAGGATGATCCTCTCCCTCTTGAGTCGAGTCTAAATACAATATATTACTTTACGCTCAGAATGAATGCTTCCATGAGGCTGCACACACATATGCACAAAACGGGGGAGGATACCCATTTTTTAGTGGTGGGAGTGGTGGTCGGTAAGAAATTAAAATGGCTAATAGAGGTCGGAAGATGAAAGACACAAATTGTTATTATATAGCACGAACCTTTTGACAGATCTTTAGTCATTATGATTCGTACGAGTCTCAGGCCCGTCAGACGAATATTTTCGACATGTGAACGCACGTATGCGAGTGAAGCTACTCCTGCGCCCGTCACTGCGCCTATCACTGCGACTGAGACTGCGACTGCGTCTCCGAGTGAAGCGAGTCCTGAGCCTGCGACTGCGATTGCGACGGAGACTGTGGCCGAGCCACAATCGCTGAACGAGCAAGACGTTTCTTCTGTTGTTGGTGGTGGTGGTGGTGGTGGAAAGAGTAATGTGACTACGAGCAAAGGGGCTGAGAACCGTCGAGTATCAGATTTGATGACGGCGAATGTCGAGCAATCATATCTCGATCGACATAAACCGAATTACAACAAGTATTATTTACATTGTCTCACAAGTCACTCGAATACGCTCTTGACATTGACGAATTACAAGCACGAACCAATTATGTGGACGTCAGCTGGTCTCTGCGGATTCAAAAAGGCTGCTAGGGGTGGGTACGAAGCAGGATTCAGGAGTACCACCATGATGCTGGAGAAAATGAAGATGAAAGAGGAGGAAGATGTCGCGTTGGAATTGAAATCGAGAATTGATCCTTCAAGGGTCCAGAAGACTCAGGTGAGGAAACAGAAACCAATCTTTAGACCGTCTCAGATCGAGCTCGTGATCAAGGACTTTGGATTAGGTCGTGAAGCAGTCATGAAAGCACTCATGGGAGTCGAGGGAGACCACTACCGAAACAAAATATCAAACATCATTGATGCAACGCCTCTCAAATTCGGTGGTGTCCGTGCTCGAGCCGTACGTCGTCTGTAGATTCGGGGCCAAAAATATCTCATTATATGTGTCATTGCGATATCAGCGACTTGTGGGATTCATCAGCATAGCAAATCACGAATTATTCTTTTCCAAAATAATTTTTTGGCCTCCATTTTTTTGTCATCCGCGTTTCAGGTAGACTGAAGAGATGTACATAGTCTCGTCAAACATACCCTTGCTCACGATATCAGACAAAGCGTCCATACTTCATGGACAACCTCCTACAAATCACTGACGAGGTGACTTGATATCTCGTTGGTGAAGCAAGTATGAGGGTCCCGTACGATATACCTGGCGGTTTCGTGCGCGAGCGACCAAGAAGGTCGCAGATACATACAACATCCTTTAGAAATCAACAACGGCATCGCAGGCGATCTGTCATGAATGCGTCCCCTGAATTCTATCTCCGTCGAGGGACAGATGATTATCCGTGTATGACCATGAGTATATTAGAAGAGAGTCTCGTCTGACACGATAGTCAATGCAAAGACTCAGAGACGCACGCGACACCATACTGATTTCCCTCGACCACATCCTATCCGACCACTTCCCACGAAACATGGTGTACGTGGAGCCAGAACCTCGATACACACTCGTCCTTTTGTGCAGCCGCCGCCGATCTGGCCTTCACCTCCGCCAATTCGGAGAGTCGTGGAGAAACGTATACAGGCTGGTCCGGTACCGACACGCTCGTACGACCCGTCCAGCTCGTCCCGGAACGCCGTTGTAAATCAAGCTGTCAATGTGTCTCCAGATCCGATGCAGCCAAGGAAGCAAGCTCCACCGGGCTTGTTGCCGGCTCGCGATATCAATCGAGCGAGGCCGATCATCAACCTCAACCGCATCTCATCACAACCGCGAAACCAAAACTACTCGTACGTCCCAGACATGGTGAACAGGACAGAAAAGAAGTGGCGCAGAAGAAGTCGTCTGGCTGCATGGGGTATTGGTATTTCCCTGATCTTTCTATTCGGCACGATCGGCGGCTACATTTACCTCTTGTATCGTTCACAGTTCTGGCTGGACGGCAATCATGCCAAGGATAGATTGAACATTCCCAAGTGGGCCCACACTATCACCTGTTTAGGCCTTGCGATGGAATTTGCCGTAGTAGTATCATTCTGTATGAGAAGGAAACGCTTCAAATAGTGCCCACTTCTCGTTCTTCTGATTCATCACGAGTGTGTGTACTTAGAAGGAGACATCGACGAATGGTGCAGTCTGCACTCTGTGATCTGAAGCGATTGCAATGTACTGCCCGTCAAGACAATGCAATTCGAATTGATATTTCGTGACGACTTTGCTTGACCGACTGTTGTCCTCACCGCGAACATACAATTGTGCCGCATCAATTTGCATAGAATTCTCGATATCGACGTACCTGACGTTACGGAATTCAATTGCTTGTAGATCCACCACGATACCAGTACCGGTAGCTTTGACGTACGCTTCTTTGAGCGCCCAATGCTGAGCGAACTTTTTGAGATCCCCACCGATATCTAGCCATTCGTTCGTGGAGAAGACGTCCCGGAAATGATCCAGGTATTCTCTCGGGGATTCTGTTTGCGACGGCGCCTCGACGGTGGTCAGATCTACTCCCACACGACCTCTTCTGACGTAACCGGCCAGGACGACACGGCCGGCGTGGTGAGAAACATTGAAATCATGCGGACGGACCGCTTTGTGTAGCAACAAAGGTCTATTGCTGGCATCTCGTTCAATGGTACCGATCAGCTTTGGCGCGAGGCCTAGGACTTCAGAGACAAATTTTCGCTGCAGCAAGGTCGAGCCTAAAGCCATATTCCTGTCTTTCTGGAAGTAGAACCGTGCTATACGATCCTGATCAGAGGTCGGTAGAGTTGCCAGCAGCAATTTGTAGTGATCGTCAGACCATTGCGACGTCTCTAACCTCCAGCGGATCATTGTCTCTGACTTTGGCATGATGGCATGATGCCAGTACGGTGTATGGTATTCTCTCTCCAACGGTACCATCATCGGGCTAGACGTCGTGATGGCCGATAGAATGGTCTCGTAGATAAGCTTGTAGCCGGCTGTCACGGGATGCAAGCCGTCTCGAAAATAAGAAGTCAAAGGCTCATTTTTCGCAGCCTTCAGGCTGCCTGGAAGTTCCTCATCTCCTTCGTGCCAACTAAGTGTGTCCATAAACGTTTTCCACACGTCGCCGTATGGCACACCAAGCTCTTTGCACAACTGAAGTACGGTATCTCGGTACAGCTTCGTGTTTTCTGCCGTCCGATTTGGTCCGAAATTGGGATCATGGGTGTGACCCTCTATCGGAGGTGGAGTCAGCACGACGGTCTTCCCACGGAGCGATTCCGAAGTCAAGATGCTTCTCAAATTTTCTCGGAATCTATCGACCGGTACATGTTGATCGAAGCCGGGCAAGACTGCATCGTTTGCGCCAAAGAAAAGAACAATCAATTGAACATCGTCCTTGCGGGTGGGGAAAATCCTGGGCAGCAGTTCAACTGCCTGATCTGTCGTGTAGCCTGAGAATCCCCGATTGATAATGTCTAGTCTTCTGGCGTATATATTGGCCAAAGCAGTACCGAAGCCCGAGTATTCCGGGTTGAATGACTGCTCCGTGATGGAATCGCCGAAAAGCACAATCTGGCCATACGATACCAGATCACCATCTCTCCCGACTGACGACGCCATGATGTACTGCGCAAGGAGAAGACCTGTGTACACGAATTGCTACTACTATCTTCAGCTCTTTTTCCAAAGTAAGTTAGCGGAGCCAAGGGAGTGGCTTCTGCCAAATTTCATCTGCCTGAGACTCGTACAGAGCTCCTCGATAACTCTCACTCCTCAGAGTCATCTGACGAAAGCAATGTGTAGTTGGCTTGTACGGCTCGCTCGTGCGGACGGAGACACTCGCCGGTTTTTGCATCTCTTGTCGGGATTGACTGACTGACTCGGGCGGGTCGGGTTGTCTGTCGTTGTATATTAGCGCGTTTCATCTTCCGTGACCATTCAGGCTGGTACTACCCCGCTACGGAGAGACGATGGGAGACTCCGGTATAACGCGGCCTCGATCGACTGACGCATTCAATGTCTTGGTGACTGGGTTCGGTCCATTCAGACAAACGACTCGCAACCCATCCTGGGAGACGGCCAAGGTGTTGTCAAAGACTGGCGCTAGATCAGTCGATGGGGAGCAGATTGAAATACATGCTTCGTACATGCCCGCAGAGTACGAGTATGCTGCTAAGGCATTGGCATACTACCACGGAAATGCAACAGAGAAGCTGCCGATACCCGAAGATGTCCGACAAGATGTGGATATAGCTGCTAAGGACGAGTTTTGTCCTGGTCGGCACTACGACCTGATCATACACATTGGACAAGGCCGGGTCGGTGGGATCAAGTTGGAAACGATCGGTCATCAGCTTGGCTACCGCTTACTTGACGCCGCTGATTCGCTTGCACCTATCGTGGATGAAACATCGGGTGGAGCCAAGGACGACCTCGCACAATTGCCCGAGCAGTACATGTCCGAGGTGGAACGCAACTCTGGCCTAAACCGGGGTTACATCCTGCCACAGGACCACGGTCTCGACGTGGCAGACGGCAAGCCCCTGGAGACCTCGTTGGACACGGAGTCTCTCGCGGAGTCGCTCTCGAAACGGTTTCCACAATTCAGGATATTCAAGAGCACGAATGCCGGTCGGTATATCTGCGAGTATACGTATTTTGGATCAATGGCTGAATGTTTGATTGCCAGAAGCAGAAAATCAGAAGCTTCCGTTCCTTATAAGAAGCTGACAAAAGTCCTCTTTGTACACGTACCTCCACAGAGCGATTCCCTCACAATCAATGAGATGGCTGACGTTGTACGAGCACTCATTGAGGAAGTAGCAAAGTAATTCATGAGCATAAACAGATGCATACAGAACATTTTATATACAAAGATAGGACATGTAAGCATATGTAAGATCTAGTCGAAACCAGCTTTTGCATGGCCTGTACCGTTACGGGAGCCTCGTAGCTCAGAGATGATGAAAAGTCGACACACGCCTCGAAATTATTAAGCGAGCTCCATCTTGCATGACGGCATCGTTATCAAGTGAGAGTACATCTCTTTCTCAGACTTTGTAAACTTTGTATGATGAGATGAAACGGTCAATCGCGCCCGAGTCGGACGAGTCGGATGATTCCTCAAAGGGGCCGAAGCGCGCAAAGACCGATATCGACGAATGGCCTTCCTCGAAAGACTCCATTCGAGAAGCACGCGACTTTATCAAGCGGGCAGCGCAGTCCTCAGCTCGGGTAGTGCTGTGCCCGGATAAAGACGCCGATGGATTATCTGCCGGTTCAATCATGTTTCGCACACTTCTCGCGTTGGGATTAGACGAGAGTCTGATTTCGGTCCACTTGCTTTCCAAGGGCACCGGGATCCATTCGGCCGAGGAGGTTGAGAAGATCGGAGGGCTTGATCCAAAATACATTATAATCTTGGATCAAGGATCAAGAAGAGGCCCGGCGATCGTGAAAGGCGTGCCTACACTCATCATAGACCACCACTACTCCTTTGAGTTTCCCGAGGACGCTACGATATGCACGGCGGCGTATTCGCCGCCCATAGCGACATCGGCATTACTGACATACTTCATCTGCGAGCCTCTTCACGCCGCACTGAAAGAAAAGATCGACTACCTCGCGGTGATTGGGACGATCGGTGATCTTTCTGCATCGGTCAAATGGGTCGAGCCGTTTCCCCCGTACTTGGGACAGGTCATGAAGGAGCAAGGCAAGAAGAACATCTCGGACGCAGTGGGCCTCGTCAATGCGCCGCGGCGGTCCTCCATCTACAATACGACCGAGTCCTGGAATTCTCTGCTCAAGACTAAGAATGCGTCCGAGATCATCCATCACTCGACGAACCCGCACCTAGTCCATCTACTCGAGGCTAGAGACGAGGTCGCCGAACAGTCGGAGAGACACGGCCGCAATGCGCCGTTGTTTAGCGCAGACAAGAGGACGGCGTGTCTCATCATCTCCTCGACGTGCCAAGTACATCCCCTCATAGCGACGAAATGGGCCGGCTTTCTGAAGAGCAAAGATCTACAGGTCGTCATGTGTGCCAACACGGGATACATGGAGGGCAAAGTACATTTCAGTTGTCGAATACCGAAATTCAGAAGGGCAGATGACGGAACAAGCAACGCCGTCGACCTGCAATCCGTCCTCAAAGATTACGCTTCGAGGAACCCAGAGCTGGAAGCGAAATTGATCGACGGCGGGTCATTCGCCAAAGGACACAAAGAGGCGTCCGGCGGTGTGCTCGATACCGAACTGTGGGAAGAATTGTACAAGACGATGGAGATTGGGAAACCAATCAGAAAGGCGAAGGAGTCTCCCAAGAAGCAAGCCAATGTTTTGACCAACTACTTCACCTCGTCAGTCAAGAAGAACCATACAAAGTAAGAAGCATATATATTTACATACATATTATTTAGCGATGGCGGAGTAGAAACACAAAAAGAGTTTGGGAAATCTCATGGTTGTAATCGATTAGATTAGATCAAAATTTTTGTTTGTGCGTCTCACGCACCGTAGCAATGATGATGATGACGGTAGCACCAGTGACAAGAAATAAGCAATGGACATTGAGCCGATTGAAATCACGTCGGAGCAACTCGCTCTCGATCAGGAATTCCTCGCGGCATGTCGCGCGCTTGATCCGGATGCCGTGACGTTGTCGATTGAGCAAGACTGCGACACTTGGTTCCAAGACCCTGAATTTGGGTCTGGTCCACTCCATCTCGTCGTCGAGGCGGCGGCGGCGGCGGCGGCGGCGGCGGCATCATCGCATCAGAAGAAGAAAGAAGGAGGGGACGAGGGGAAGGGAGAGGAGAGGGCGGTCCGACTACTGAATCTGTTGCTCGAGAATGGGGCGATATGGAATCAGATGGACAAGAAGAATGAGACGCCGGGATGTACTGCGCGTCGTCTGTTTGGCTCACACTCGACCATTTACTTGACGATTTTGAATGCCGGTATCAGAGCAGAGTTACTGCTCACGGCACTAGACAAACAATCCGGCCTCCATGATCCCGCCGAGCGAAACTCTGCCTTTTTGAATGGAAAATTAGAGTACGTCGAGGTGACAGACTCGACGCAGACGTTGCTGGATGAAGACCACAATGCCGTGATGATGACGTGGGAAGCTGAAATCATGGAAAAGTCAGCGGCTCTCGTCGTGCCGCGAGTCGGCGAGGGCAGTGTCTTGAACATTGGATTCGGACTGGGACTCATCGATACCGCTATCCAAGCACGTCAGCCCGCTCGACACGTCATTGTGGAAGCGCACCCTGATGTACTTGCGAAAATGAGGCGAGACGGATGGTACGAAAAAGCAAATGTCGAGATCCTCGAAGGTCGTTGGCAAGATGTCGTAGACACTCTGGCCGATACGGAAACCTTTGACGGGATTTACTATGACCCATTCGAGTATTGGTCAGACATGCACCAATTCTTTGATTCTGTCGTTGCGTTATTGAATCCCGACGGAGTCTTTTCATTCTTCCATGGCCTGGGTGCAGACAACCAGACATTCTATGATGTCTATACCGCAATCCTCGAGATTGAATTGAAGGACTTTGGGATGGATGTGACATTTGAAGAACTGCCCATCAATACAAACGACGAGGAATGGGAAGGTACGAAGAGGCGGTACTGGAGTCTCGAAAAGTACCGTCTGCCGACGTGTAAGTTTATGCAGTGATATATAGAAGAGAAACCTTTTTAGATTTCTTCAATGCGTTACATTACGATTCATGCAAGGAGCATTTGTACTACCCATGAGACACTCAAACCTCGCAGGTCAGTATACATTTGACCATTTCCAACAAAAACCACAGGCACGCCCGTCACGTAAATCATCGAAATCAGGGTCCCCACTAATTCTCCAACTGTATCGATTTTGGAGATGATGAATCCGTCCAAGTTTCTTCTTGGACCTAGTGCGTCATTGAAGTGTCTAGCTTGTGAAATGGAATCAGTGCCGACCAATGCTTCAGCGACTTGGAAAATCTTGTCCAATTTGACTGTAGAGACGAATCGTTCGAGGCCGGACATGAGTCGAACATCATTATGTCTTCGACCAGCTGTGTCTACAAGAACCACGTCGAAGTTGCCCTTCTTCGCGTACGCAATAGCGTCGTTGGCGATGGAAGACGGGTCTTTTCCGTATCCACGTTCGAAGAGCTCTACCCCATCGCCGTTCCGGCCTTGATTCTCGATGAATGTGCGCAGTCGAGTGACATGAACGCGCAATTGCTCTACTGCTCCAGATCTGAAAGTATCGCATGCTACGATCAAAATGCGCAATTTATTTGACAAGAGCCAGTAAGCTATCTTCGATAGATTTGTCGATTTCCCGACGCCATTGACGCCGATAAATGACATTGTGTAAGGACGGTTCTCACTCTTCTTAACACGACCGATCTCATTCAGCAGATCTAACGAGGTCGTAGGGGTCAAGATTCGCCGAAGTGCAGCATCCATAGATGTGCGAACCAAGGTTGACGTTTTGGAAAAGGTACCTGTCTTTTGCCCAATGAGTGATTCGGAGACACTAGCGCAGATATCGATACAGACCTCATTCGCCACATTTTTGCCCAGGAGGTGCTGTCGCATGTTCTCCATAACAGGAGCGAGATCTTCTGCCGTCAGAGTCTTGCCAGAAACAAGGTTCGAGAAGAATGAAAATGCTCCTGATTTTGTTGTCTTTGCTTCATCCACTTCAAGAAGAGTGCTGAGATCTTTTATGATCATTTGCCCATTCTTGGTCTGTTCCATTTCGTCAGTTCCAACAAATTCGTCAATGTTGCCCGAGCCTGCAGTAGGTTCTGCATCTTCATTACCCGTACTAGAGAAATCAAGGATCTCGTTGCCAGAGTCATCAACAGTGCCATCTGCTCTCCATTTTCGTTGAACTTTAGTTTTGGTGGATTTCCGCGTCGCTGCTTCGTCGTCGGAGCTCGGAACAGATGTGTTTGTTGGAGAATTACGGCCAGAAATTCGCCTATTGGTCGCGGCTCGGCGTCCCCCAACAAGCTTTGCGGCACTCAAGACTTTCGTACTTGCAGCACGCTTCGAATCAGACTCTTCTTTGGCGATCGGATTCGCCAATTCCTGAGATGGACTGACCAATGGTGTCACGGGAGGCGAGACCAGACCAATGTCCGACCTTTGTGCACCCGTTCGTGGACTCTCCAAATTTGACTTCTCTTCCAATTCAGATAACCTCTGGTCAAAATAGTGGTCGAAATTGCAGACAATATTGCTCAAATCCGACCCCTGAGATTGGGCTTCTTTGATGTGTTCTCCGTACAACTTGCTGACTATTTTCTTCATATTGTCAAGGAATTCTTCCACAAAGTGAAGCTGCAGCAGACTCTGGTAAACGACCACGAATATGAGTCCCAGCTCATTGCCCATGGTCCACCGCACCGTGTAACCAGATTTCGCGTACGTCTCGTGAGAAGACCCAGCAATGAATATGTCGCTAATGAGAGCATTCACGATCGAGGACGAAACCGGTGCCAACTGCTTCTGCCATAGTACGACACCTCCCTTGTCGACGACGGTAAATAGGTCGAGCATAGCCGGCTGCAATGGATGGATGGATGAATCAGCCTCTGTGTGAGCACATCTACCTATGTAGCGAACGAGTGGTGCGCGGGTATAAATAAGGTTGAACCGAATTAGGAGTGAACGCCTTGAAAGGTCTTAGCTATGCGAGAATTGGCCGCCACGTCGCTTCTATGTGTTGAGAAATGTTCTAATGTTAACTTTCGTGATGTAGAGGGTTTACACGCTACTTCCAACACCAACCCTGGACTCGCTTAATCATTTCTAGAGCTTGTATACAGGTACCCGCAGCTCTTCCCAATGGTCAATTAGATTGAGAAGGTTCGATGCTCACGAGCGCTTTCATTCCTTGCAAACATGGATGAATTTCAGAGGCATCTCGTCGCCAATATTTTGCTCCAGTATGTGTGTGTGTGTGCCATGAGACTGCGTATCTCTGGCAAGAGAGAGAATGGCTGCGGTCACAAAATACGCATCGCAGACACTGATGTTGTGTTTGCTGATGTCAGGTTCTACGACTACCGCGTAGCTGGCTCGCACTTCTGCGTCCAGGATTCTGCTCGTCTTTCAGTACCACTCGGGCCGGATTACAACTGTGTCTTCTTGCCATCCACACTGATGGAAGCATTCACAGGAAGTTCAGGCTTAGTCGCCTGACGAGGTACATATTTTCTTTCCTCGCCTAAGAATACTGGTAATGAGCAAAACGCTTCAGTTGAGCATGATATGATTACTTACTCCGCTTGTATAGCATGTAGCTAGTAACGATAAAGAAAGGTATGGCAACGATGACTCCAGTCAACCTTTGCTCGGTCAGATACTTTATCTCTCTGCATGACCATGTATGTTATACTTTCGTTCCTGACTTCTATACGGGTTCTTAGGAGCAGGCATAGCGGAATGACCAGGGTGAACTAACGAGTGGTTTGGCTGGCTCAGATCGACCACAGTACCCTAAGTCAGGAATACTCGGTAACCCTACTGCATCTCGATCTCATGGAGTTTGGCAACGCCCGCTTGCTTCTCTCGAGCACACATCTTCCAAGCCATCAGCATGTCCAATCCAGCAGAGACACCCGAAATCCTGAAGGCTTACGACGATGTGCGATCGGACAAGACGGATATCGATTGGCTTCTGATCAACTACGAAGATGCGAAATCAGACAAGCTGTATCTCAAGGAATCCGGTTCCGGCGGGTTGAGTGAGCTTGCCAAACACCTGGATCCCAGCGAAGCACAATATGCGTAGTATGTGCTCGGTATACGATCTGCGCAGCTGTCTAACATCAACAGTGTTCGGGTTGAGTATGCCAATGATACCGAGTCCAAGCGCATCAAGTTTGCCTTCATTGTTTGGATTGGCGAGTCATGCAAAGTCATGCGAAAGGCGAAAGTCTCCATTCAGTCTGGCGGTGTCAGGAAAGTGCTGGCCCATCACTCGATAACGGTCGATGCCCGTGAAGCTTCGGATCTGAATGAGAAGGACATTGTCATCAGACTGCGCAAAGCTGGTGGTGCTGACTACAACAATCAAGGCAGAGTTTGACACGATGTTCGTGAGATGTAAGTTCTGGGAAGGCTTGTATGTAATGGTAATCAAAATGACACATTCGTCGCACTTAAAGGGAAGAGCATATCACAGGTGGCTGGCTAGCCACGACCCAGAATCCGAGAATCGTGTTGTTTGACGCTGAATTTCCGACTTCGTTGTATTTGTGAATTTCTTGTCCCAAAGGCGCTAACCTGTTGATCTTCACATAGCAGTGCCGCGCAGCAAGACATACCTGATCTCGACGAATGCGAACGAGATACGTAATACAAGTAAGTTGTACTCCGGAGTCAGGAGCTCCGATACGTATAATTAACGAGCACGAATCTTGGCTAGCGTACTTGTTACTGCTACGTGTCCGATAGTGCATCATTCATTTCCAGTGCGGGAGATCTCAGAAGCAACCTGAGTGATATGAATAACATCCCGACTTTCTATGCTGTGTTCTTCGGCCTGTTCGAACCCAGCACCACATTTGCCGGCTTCGTTTACGCTTGGTTTTTCCAGCAGAAGTACTACTCCGAGCTCATACCCACGGCCACCGTCTCAGTAGGCCTGAGCGATACTAATAGAGTCCTGCTCCTACAACTAGGAAATACTTACCTCATCTTGTTCTTTGTCTCCGCGTTCATCTGGTCACGGACACGAGATGAGAATGTATTGCGAGGACTGACTTGGGCATTATACTTGGGAGACATTGGACATCTGTACACGATTGTCTCTGTACAGGGTCTTGACTTCTTCGTCAACTTCGACGAATGGAACGCACTCGCTTGGGGCAACATCGGTATCACGGTAAGCTAACAGCGCCAGAAACGCGAGAAGACCCACTCATGATGCCACAGACGATCTTGTTCATAGTAAGATCTGCCTTCCTCGTGAGGATTGGATTTGCGCCAGAACGCACATCTCCCCACGATATCAACAGCAAAAAGTCAAAGTAGCCCTGTACACCTTCCAGGCAGTTCCCCTTCACCGGACCACGCTGATTCAACCAAGCCAGAGCGAGACTGCCCGAAGGCCACGATGGGGCAGACTGATCGGACTGGGAGCATCCTCCAGTTCTCACGGGCCGTGGGCCTCAATTTAGGGGTCTGCTCCCCATGCTTAATATGTCACGCGAAAGCCCGAAAGTGCTCTCACATGTCAGACGTACTCGATGGGCGTGTTATGACGTCACTTGCGTAGCAGATCGCCGGCACGTGGCTGGCATCCGCCCGGAATTGGCTTGTGCTTTCGATTTCAGGCATACCGCGCCGTTGGTGCTTTGATTGAATTCCCTTTCCCGATCCCACCCTGTCACAGCCTCTGCGCTCCTGTGCTTCTCGTCTTCTCCCTGGATCTACTTCGTCGATCTCCTCGAATTAGACCTCGGAGGGCCACACCATGCCATTCAACACGGCGAGTGTAAGGCATCCGCCTTGACTTTCGTTGTACTTGATCGCTGAATTCCATCTCCAGGTAGCCGCGACAACAACACCGGCCTTTTTGAAAACATTTTTCCAACACTTTCTCAACAAGCCCGATGTAGACAGTCCTCGACACCAGTTCTATTACGACGAGGCGATCGTCTTGGTGAAGCGATTCCTGGAATACGGTGCATCTCATACTGTTGAGCAGGTCCAGTCCTTCACGGCGAACAAGATTCCCGCGCCATCTTGGGTCTCGAAGGAGGAGGTCATCATGGAAGACAGGTTCTTCGAGAGATCGGCCGAGATAATCATTGAACACCTTGGGCCATCGGGATTGAAGACGTTCGGTGGTTCAAAGTGGTGGCAGTACAGGCCGACACCCATGAAATGCGAGTGGATTGAGATGAAGAAGGACAAAAGGCTCCGCACGGATCCAGCGGCTGCCAGGAAGCCCGTTGACAGGGTCATCTTGTACATTCATGGCGGTGCGTATTACTTTGGCTCTGTCGATGAACACAGATATCAAATTCAGCGACATGCACGAAAGCTTGGAGGACGTGCCTTTGCTGCCAATTACAGGCTGTCACCACAGTTTCCAGCACCCTGTGGGATCCATGACAATCTTGCGGCATATTTGTATCTGCTAGATACTTACAAGCCAGAGAACATCATCCTATCTGGTGACTCTGCTGGCGGTGGAATGTGTCTAGCACTTTTATTGGTCCTGAGAGATCAAGGTCTACCCCTCCCCGCAGGCTGTGTTTTGATTAGCCCCTGGGTAGATCTGAATCACAGTTTCCCAAGTATTATGGCAGACTCGAAAGGGGACTACATTCCACCTTCAGGATTTCAACACAAGCCCAGTATCTCGTGGCCTCCACCAACGGCGGATGACATCGCTGAAGCACACAATCTTCAGCCGGACGACGATACGGACGATGACTCTGTCGGTAGTGATCCGAATGAAGGGATCGGTTTCACGGTCGAGGAAATTGACAAACCCTCTAACCAGTCCCAAAAACACGCCTCGATCGTCGGCAATACCGCTGAGATCATCATCGACGGCAAGCTCGTTACCATAAAGGACCAGATTCAATTGTATGCGACAAATGAACAGATCTCTCATCCATTAGTCTCTCCCGTCGTTGCAGGTTCCTTAGGTGGCCTATGTCCTCTCTTCATCATGTGCGGAGGGGCCGAATTGCTACGGGACGAGATCATCTATGTAGCCCACAAGGCAGCCAATCCCCAAAAATATCCTCCGATGGACGCGTACCTGGATCGGGATCCACGACAGCGCAAGGCTCTCAAAGAGTATGCACCCACTACAGTCCACTTGCAGGTCTACGACGAGTGCTGCCACGTCACTCCTACCATCGCTATGTGCCGACCCGCAAAATACATGTATCGCGCCATAGCGAATTTCAGTCTCTGGGCACTGGCACGCTTCGAGGGAGCACAGCAAGCAGATATCGCGAAAATGCTGCAGGAAATGCATCTGATCTATGAGAAGAACGATGGGCTGAGCGACTCTGACGCCTCCGACTCCGCAGTGCAAGCACTAAAGAACAAACAGGACCTTCCCGAGGTCAAGGTGAGCGGCGTCGAGCCGGCATACGTCGACAATATGATCCGTGAGCGAGTGTCCCTGTACGGACAGATCCGACAGATGGAGCCGGTCGCCGAGATCGAGGCTTTACATCTTGATCCTACAGAGATCGGAACAATCAAGCCTGGGCCCGTGGGAAAGTTCATGGCTGCAAGAGGTGCACATGATCGGCGCTACAGAAAGCGAAAGGCGAAGATCCAGAGACAACGTGCTCGAGAATATGCTCATGCGGAACGCGATGGATTCGCCATTGGAGACTTCCAGGGCGATAAGCCCCCTCCAGCTGCATTGGCCGGCCGAGCCTCGCTGGCAGAGGCGGCGCGGATCCACAAGGTGTCTCAGGGCTCCAAGTCAGGCGGGCTCATAAACACTCTTTTCTCGGTAGTCAGCGGTTCCAAAGACAGGGACAAGGTCCGTGTTGAGTCAAGTAATCCCAAATAGAGACTTTCCCGTAATCTAATCTATAATCCTAATATTCTAAATAACTTTGATGGAGAAATACCAGTAGTCAGTCGGTCGATTTCCCTTGGGTCGTGCACCCTGTAGCCCAGACGAACGCAAACGAGCAAGACTTTAATTATCTAGCTCCACAACCAATTCAGCGCAGGGTCAGTCAAGGACACAAGACAGGGTGACTAAAGATTGGTTCGATGCTCATGTCGTAAGCTACACTACGTATTTCTCGTAACGGCTGTAGAAATTCTACACGGCAAAGGAGGACAACGTTCTCAGGCCGACCGGACTCACTGTGTCTTGACCTCTCCGTCCTTCTCGATGACATCGACAGCCTTGTGCTTGCTGAGGGTCCCTACATGATCCTGCGGTTGATCAGCTTCCAGCCCGGTTCAGCGGCATGGTGTGGCACCTCTGGGAAGGATGCTGAAAATCCCTTGATCAACGTGAAAGTCTAGACACGCTCAGTCGCCCGTCCCCCGGTGTGATGATCCTTCGCACTCACGTCGTTGACTTTGCCGCCTTGCGATTCGATGCTCTTCTTTGCATCTGCGACATCGGCATCGGAGGCGCTGTCCTTGAGGTTTACAATGAAGTTCTGCATGTCTCTTATCGTGACAAGAAGTCGTCAATCGAAGGAACGCCGACGCTCAACTACGACACTCCCTCCACCTCTTATCGCGGCTCTTATCTCGGCAGCAACGCGAATCTCCCACTTGGCCGTCATCTGCACGTGATTGCATCACTCAGATGGAGAATGCTTCACGTTCTCGGCTGCGATTCCCACGATTTTCCTGCTCGGTACCTGGAATCAGTCGCACTCGCCGCTAGCCAGCTGCAGTGCTACAGCTCCGACTGTGTACCGGCCGCTCACGTCGGCAGGTATGGAACAGCAAGCTAACAGGCCGCATCGTGACAAGCATTCTGGTCCTTCGGCTGAGAAGAAGAAGACACAGGCGCAGAAGGACCAGTCCGCGAAGCAAAATCCGAAGGGGTTCGCGGTAGGTCGCAGGGCGGAGAAGCTCGCGAGGAGGACTGCAGATGTCGGGCAGAAGAAGCTCCATGTGCCTCTCGTAGACAGGTCGCCAGATACTGAGCCTCCGGTCATTATCGCCGTCGTCGGGCCTCCGGGAACTGGAAAGACAACGCTCATCAAGTCGCTCGTCAAGCGATTCTCGAAGCATTCCCTTACAGATGTCACTGGTCCGATAACCGTCGTCTCAGGCAAGCACAGGCGGTTGACGTTCATGGAGTGCGCCAACGATCTGAATTCAATGATAGATGTGGCGAAGATTGCGGATCTGGTCCTTCTTCTCATCGATGGCAACTTCGGATTCGAGATGGAGACGATGGAGTTCTTGAACATCCTCGCTCCTCATGGGATGCCGAAGGTTATGGGTGTCCTTACTCATCTTGATCTTTTCAAGAAGCCCGCGACTCTGCGGACTGCGAAGAAGCGACTCAAGCAAAGATTCTGGACCGAGATCTACCAGGGTGCTAAGCTATTCTATCTCTCAGGTGTCATTAATGGAAGGTATCCAGATCGAGAAGTCCTGAATCTCGCTCGATTCATCTCTGTTATGAAGTTCAGACCTCTAATCTGGCGAAACTCGCATCCATATATGCTAGCAGATAGAATGGAGGATCTCACGGCTCCTCAAGATATACACGAAGATCCGACTTGTGACAGAACCATCACTCTCTATGGTTTCTGTCGAGGAACGAATTTTCCTGCTCAAAATGCTCGTGTACATATCCCAGGAGTTGCAGATCTTACCGTATCGAATGTTTCAATTCTGCCCGACCCTTGTCCTGCTCCTGGTGCCGAAAAAGGCAAGAAGCGAAGGACTCTAGGTGAAAAACAGAAACTGATTTATGGTCCAATGTCAGACGTGGGGGGAATCACATTCGATAAGGACGCAGTCTATATTGATATGCCTACGAATTCTTTCTCACACAAGAAATCTTTGGAGGTCGAAGGTCAAGATGCTTCAAGCGACGAAGAAGAGGCAGGATTTGGAGAGCGATTAGTCATGGGATTGCAAGAGGCCAAGTCAGACGATCGAACCACACAAGGATTACAGCTCTTTAAGGGAGGCCGCGACCTGACGCATCTTGAGGAGGACAGTGGCAGAAAGACTCACAGGCAATCGAGGACGGCTGCTGCTCAGTACGACAGCGCTGATGGTCTTGAGGACATTCCAACTGACGATGAGGCCAGTCTTGACGGGAATGAAGACATGCGAGAAAGTCTTGCTCGCAAAGAAATCGAAGACGAGTCGAAATATGCTGGCAGAGAGTCCATGATCTTTGCAGAAAGTGACAGCGATCTGGGAGAGCTTTCAGAGCGCGATGACATTAGTGAAGAATCTGCTAGCGAGCAGGACTCCGCTATCGGGAGTACCGCTGAAGACGACGAAAGTCTAGACGACGAAGACGAGGCTGCCTTGCGATGGAAAAAAGACCTTGCAGGGAAAGCACAGGCTGACTACATGTCCAAGAGGAAGCGAAAGCTCTCGGCCTTGATCTACGACCCGGAATACTCAGCCGCAGATGTCGTCAAAGAATGGACTACAGGCATGATCAAGGGTGAGGACGTTGAGCCTGCAACTGGCGACGACGATGAGGACGATTTTTTCAACGTCACTCGAGACAAAAGTGAATCGAAGACGGTCATTTTGGATGCTTCCAAGTCTGTGGTCGAGCTAGACAAAACGGTCAAACTCGACGATGCAGCCTTCATGGCTCGTGTTGTCTCTCGCTTCATCAAGAGATCAGATGCAAGAGACAATGGCGAAGATCCGGTTGATGAGGAAGACGCTTTAGAGGCAGAAACAGCCGGGAACGCAGACGAAGAACTTTACGGTGACTTTGAAGATCTGGAGGATGGCTCTGAGCACGAAGGTGAGGAAGAAATTGAAACAGCTCCGGAAGAGACTGAAGTATTGGACTTCGCAGCAGAAAGAGCTGCAAACGAAAAGCGCAAGGCAGAGTTACGTGCCCAATTTGAAGAGGACGATGATCGTGGCGGGCTTCAGGAGCAAGACGAGGCTGCAGATGCTGGTATGGACTGGCACGATCAACAAAAGGCGAAGATTGCCAAACAGCTTGAACTCAACAAAACGGTCTTCGATGAGCTAGACGTCGACGCCCGTGCGGCGATCGAAGGTTATCGACCTGGCTCTTATGTCCGGTTGGAGATATCTGGAGTGCCTTGCGAATTTGTTGAGAACTTTGACGGAAAATTCCCGGTGGTTGTCGGAGGTTTACTTTCCAGTGAACAACGTTTCGGATTCGTGCAGGTACGAATAAAGAAACATCGCTGGCACAAGAAGATTCTCAAGACGAATGACCCATTAATCTTCAGTATCGGGTGGAGAAGATTCCAGTCACTCCCAATCTACTCGGTGAGTGACAACAGGACACGAAACAGACTGTTGAAATACACACCGGAGCACATGCATTGCTTTGGAACGTTCTACGGGCCATTGACGGCTCCCAACACTGGATTCTGCGCTTTTAGATCCGTCGCGAACTCAGAGTCCAACGCGTTCCGAGTGTCAGCTACAGGAACCGTGCTTGATATCACGCAGTCTTCGGACATTGTGAAGAAGCTGAAGCTTACTGGAACACCATACAAGATATTCAAAAACACCGCCTTCATCAAGGACATGTTTACATCTTCATTGGAAATTGCAAAGTTCGAGGGAGCCAATATCAGGACCGTTTCTGGTATTCGTGGTCAAGTGAAGAAAGCGCTACGAAAGCCCGAGGGGCACTTCCGAGCGACGTTCGAGGACAAGGTTCTCATGAGTGATATTGTATTCTTACGGGCGTGGTATCCAATCAAACCCCGTAAGTATTACAATCCAGTCACTTCGCGTCTCGCCAACAACAAATCATGGCAAGGAATGAGATTGACTGGAGTGGTTCGTCACGAAGAGGGCCTGAAGACTCCGCTTGTGGCAGATAGTCAGTACCGCCCTGTCGTCCGACAAGAGCGAAAATTCAACCCTCTCAAGATTCCTCGAGCGGTTCAGGCGTCCCTACCGTTCGCGAGCAAGCCAGCAATCATGAAACCACAAGGCAAATCCACGTACCTCCAGAAACGAGCCGTCGTTCTCGGCGGCGAGGAGAAGAAGGCGCGTGATCTCATGCAGAAACTGATGACGATGAGGAATGAAAAGACGAGAAAGAGATCGGAGAAGCAGGAGGAGAGACGTGGCGAGTATCGAAAGAAAGTCGCGGACGAGGAGGAATTTCAAGTCAAGAAGAAGAAGGAAAAGGCGAATGAGTTTTACAAAGAGATGGGAAAGAAGAGACGCTTGGAAGGTGGTAAACCCGCTGGAAACAAGTACAAAAAAGCCAAACGTGGAGGCGGAGGAGGAGGCGATGATGTCTCGTAAACACTACAACCTCATTCTCATTCATAATCTTAAAGACTTGCTCTCCAGCATGCCCACCCACACAAGAATTCCATTTTCTAATGACAAAATCACAATACAAATCGAGTTTGTGCTTCACGTCTTCTTCTCAACACACTCCTCATATTGCCAATCTGTCAAAATTGAATGATCTTTGAGTTTTATGGATAATCAGGTGAGTTTGTATATATGGATGCTATGCTAATCAAGAAACGGGGTCGCAACCCCAACCTCGCTCCACCCTGGCCAGTCCGGTACCTTTTTTTCATTCTCGGTGATGCAACACGTTAAACTAAGCTTTGATGCGCTTATAGTTCTTTGTCGCATCGAATGCCACATCAGGGAACTTTTGCATGACATCGCTCACTTTGTCATCCCACACTTGGCGCCAGAAACTAATGCCGACAGCGTGCAAACCATTCTGTTGAGCGTACGTTTGAGCTTCGAATTTTTCTCGAGGAATCGCATGATTACCAGCCATCGGTGCCTTTGGCGATGGGTGAGTTTCGGGTTGCTCCCATACCAGCACTGTATATCTGTGATAGGGTGTGCCTTGATGCGGATGTGGAGGAACGTATGCATGGATAACTTTGCCATTCTCCGCCTCAATCAAGTGCTGCGTGGGCGATAACGTTACATCAGTCTGTAAGTAATGCAAGTAGCTCTGGAAGCTATCTTTCGATTCGTCAGGCACATCGGGATCAACGATCGCGACCGTGTACTTCTTCTCTGAACGATCGAAAGACTGCACTTCTATTTGGGGCATGATTGCCGAATCAGCAGAGACGAGCATCTCCCCAACCTCGAACTGTCCTACGCGGTCGCCCTTTGTCCGACCCGGGAACGACATGCGAACATCCACTGTCGGCGAGATTATGGGTATAACGTCCGGTGTCACCGACATTTGCGTCACTCGTTGCATCAAAAGATGATACGGCTTCTCTGACCATTTTCGTTGTGCAAGCAAGCGATATATGGGTTTTGACAGATCAACATCTCCCCTCGAAAATCTCCATCGAATCTCAGGATCATTCATGTCCAGCAAATCTTCCAATTGCTTGTAGTAGACTCTCAGGTCTCGCAGCTTTCTAGAGTTTGCCTCTGACTCTGGCTTTGCTTTTACTGCAGTGATCTTGTGACCCGTGCTAATCATCTTTTTTCTCGTCGCGGCACGATCATCTTTGATAATATTGAGAGCCATATCGAAAGCAGGATTCACCCCCAGCGCAGGCGGCATGTATTTCAGGCGGGGGTACTTCTTCGACCGATTGACGGTAGTCGTCCTGGGCTGCGAGGCACCATCGTCGTGTGTCGTCTGATTCAGCTCGGGAGATTGTGTCGTCAGAATATCTGGGTCGTTTGGCACCTCGGACGTAGTGGCTGCATGTGTGCCGAGACTACGAGAGCACCTGCGACTGACGTTGACGAGGCACCTCCTCATAGGCGGACTGGCGTGGAGGTAAAAGGCAATGCTCAAGCTAGCGAAGTAGAAAAGAGTTCGAGAAGCAACGGCCGCCTTGTCGTTTGGCTGGCTGAATGACCCTGGGCTGCCTGCACGCTTTCTCCCTCAAGTTTTTGTCGAAACTTTTCTGGCGCCCGCCGCCGGCCGTCTGCTGCACGTGTTTCCCATTTTCCGCTGACCATCGCGGCGACGGGCTTCGGAGGGCAGAGGCACTTTCGTGAGACAGGGACCCATAGTCTCTCTTACTCACCCTCTCTCGACCCTAGATACAGTCGACGATCAGGCATCATGTCAGGCGCCCCCTCACTAGCTTCGTACATCCTGAAGAGCAAGTCGCTCAAGAACTTCTTCCTGCCAATGAGCAAGACCTACGCCAGGATGGCAGGTTACCGACAGATGGGTCTGAAGTAAGCACACACCGAGGGACACAGATTGCCCCCGCCGTCTGCTGCCGACTCTTTGCTCGATGCAGGGGTCAATCTGCTGTCGTGTACTGTCATTTGGGAGTGCTGTACTTACATTGACCAGATACGATGATCTGATACCTGAGGAGAACGACACTATGCAGAAGGCTCTGGGACGATTGACGGACAAGCAGTCCTACGACAGAGCTTTCAGGCTCCGAACCGCTGTGCAGTGCTCTGCTACGCATCATCTTCTGCCAAAGGAGCAGTGGGTCCAGGAGCAGGACGACACCAGATATATTACACCAATCGCAGACGAGATCCACAAGGAGGCGATGGAGAAGGACGAATTTGATTCTCTCAAGGTCACTCGCTAGGTTTCAGTTTCTAGCGCAAAGATGCAATGGATACTAGAACTCTCAAGATGGACAACTCTCATTAACACATTATATTGACAGTGTAGCGATGAAATTCCTTCGACAAGTGACTTCCGGATACGATGGATGAGCTTTCCATAATATCGTTTCGCAGTGCCAGATCTAAGCACACAACCTGGAGAACCACACCCGTGGACCAAATTCCTCGTGATATTGCCTTGGCTTAACTTCGTTTTCTTAGAATTGCCCTGACACAAGACAATGGCTATAGTGGCCCAAGTGATTTTCTGCCCAGCAGGTGACAATTGCCGAATTCTCGCCTGCGGTCCCAAGCTGCAAAAATGTGAGGAATTGTGTTCTGCATCCTGACTGCATGGTCATGACTGCAGCCGCGGCAGGTCACCGACACTCCGGGACGACTGAGTAGAAGCATCTTCCGAGCTCGGGTTACATGCCTGCCCACTCAACTGTGAAGCATTTGACTTGCTCATCATCTGGACATTTGCCACCAATCAACCACGCCTTTTTTACGCCTGTTCCCAAACGTCCGCCAACGACTATATCCATCACCGGAATCTCACTTTCCCAGTTGTGCCCGGATGCTACGAAATGTGAGTGGAATCTCAATGGGTCGCCAGGATACGCAACGAATTGAGCCCCAAAGCGAAGCCCTGGAGTCAGGAAGTACTCCTTGTCGTGCAGATGCACGAACAGATCATAGCTGGACTCATTCGGTGTGGGCGAGATCATATCATTCGAGAGTTCAGATGCTCCCGAGACATTATAGATCAGGGGAGCCGACGCCGTGTCGACATGTGTTGAACTTTGCTCTTGGCTCTTCCGAGTCACAGTTGAGGAATGAACAGAACTACTATCATCCATTGGCATCTGATCCAAGAGATGCGCTAGGCCCTTTCTCATGAGTGCCTCTCGTTTCTTTTGTAATTGTAGCCGTCTGCCAGCAGCGTCTCGTCCTGCTTGTTCTCTCAATCTTTCAGCTCTGTAGTCTTCCAATTGTTGATTCGTGATGGCGGCCACAGTACCACGGTGGATACGATGGTCATCTACAATATACGCGTGCCTATGTCTTACGAGATAAGCCGCCTCGACGACCATAAGTTCAAGTGGGAGACCGAGAAAGACATTCTGTTGTGCGATCTGAGGCAACGTTCCGATCAATACCCCACACATATGGTGCACTTCTCGGAGATACTGCAGCACATGCGGCTCATATATCAGGTATCGTCCTTTGACGCAGTGAATGATGAACGGTATCTGTATGTTCCGACCGGAAGAACCAATCATGTCCCGATTATGCCTTGCGGTGACTATGTAGGAGTCTGATCACTTCCGAAGATGGACGCGATCCCCGTGCAAGAGAAGAGATTGAGAGATCGGAATAAACACTATATCTATGTGCGGCTGTGATGGTATGCGATCCTTTTGTCAGGATTTGTAAACAGCCTTGTTGGAGCTAGCACTGATCCCGCCGCCCTTGAGCGATTGAAGAGCCCGAAAAGTTGAGTTTCTTCTAAGATACCCGAAGTAGCCGAGCAGCACTCAGTATTCGTACCGCACTCAACATCGGCGTTGGTCTGCATCCCATTACTTCAGGCTATCAATATGGTGTCATCGGACGACAACAGGCTCTTAGTGCTTACTAGTATGTCAAGCGCGTAAATGAAGCATCACAAAGCTAATGTAAAAAGGACATGGTGAATCAGAGTGGAACAAAGTACGTGCAGCCTCGCGTTGGGCTGCAGCTTCACGACTCATATTCTAGTTGAATCTTTTTACCGGTTGGAAGGATCCTGATCTTACTGAGGTACGCGTTGTCTCTCGATCCTTGTGTTCCAAATATCTGACCAGGAAGCTTGGGGTGAGCGAAGCTAAAAAAGCTGCCGTCCGACTGCAGAAGAAGGACCTCGGAAAGTTCGACATCGCCTTTACATCTGATCTTCAGCGGGCACAAAAGACTTGCAAGCTGATCCTTGATGGCATTGGCCAGAGCGATCTCGAGACAATCAAGTCGCAGAAGCTCAACGAACGAGATTACGGTGCCCTGTCAGGCCTCAACAAGGATGACGCACGAAAGAAGTGGGGCGAGGATCAAGTCCACATCTGGCGACGATCTTACGATGTGCCACCTCCCGAGGGAGAGTCGCTCAAGATGACTGCTGAGCGTGTGCTTCCATACTGGGAGTCAGACATCAAGCCGAGAATTGTCAAGGGTGAGAAGGTCTTCATTGCCGCTCATGGTAACAGTATGCGAGCTCTGATCATGGAGCTTGAGAAACTTTCCGGAGAGGAGATCGGTAAGTGTCCTCCAGACCCATCGAGATAGGGCCTAATTTTTTCAGTTGGACGAGAGCTCGCTACAGGTGTACCAATCGTATACAAGCTTGACAAAGAAGGAAACTACATCTCCAAAGAGATTCTCGACTATGTAATTTTGAGCTACCCGGTTACAGGACCGTACTGACACATATAATAGGACGCTTGAAGCACATGTGAAAGTCAATCAAATATTCATTAGAATTGTTAGAACAAATCGAACGACGTAACCAGATTGCCTCGAAATTTGCATTGACTCTATCGCGGATGACTGGAATAGGGGCCTCATTCCGCATTTCTATGATCAAAATACAAAGCCCGGGGGTCGACATCTTCGAACCGACTCATCTGATGTCCCTTTCCAATCGCGACTGCTAATTGAGCCACGCAAGAGTATTGACATGACCTGAATATTTGTGTGACAATGTTGTGGGTGGTTCGGAGAAATGTTTGACCCTCTTCAGATGCTTTCGAATCGATAACTGACGTGCTTAAATAACAGATCTTCAACATCAACAAGGGCAAGCAAGGAAATCGATGGAAGACAAGCTAATTGAGCAACCTGCATTGAAATCCTTCGTCCTGAAACGCTCTCAACAGGATTGAATTTGTTGTAAGCCACAAAATTGGCCGATGACCTCACCAAACTCCACACCGGCAGAGAGTTTGCGCACATCAAATGAACAGCATAGTATCCAAGAGTATTCTATCATTCGTCTCTGTATGCTCTTCTCTTCGTCGACCGGGTCTTTCTCCGCTGTAGGAGATCTATTTCAGTCGATTGGGCTGCCAGTAACCGCGTATTCGCCCCCACCGATACAATGGAAGCGTCCTATCTGGTTGATTTTGATACTGCCAGTGCTCTACTTGAGTGTCTTGAATGCACTCAGGGGAGTTCTGCATCTTCCAAACACTGATCCGAAGAGGCGGGCTGTTGGTACCTTGATGATACTATTCGTCGTTGGATTTGTATGTCTTTGTACGACCAAAACAGCTTTCGTGACTGAAATTAGTAGCCTTTCCTTTGGGGATCTCAAAGCTCCGGATCGAAGGTTGTTGATTTTGCATTGGCAGTGATTGCATTCGTGTTGTCCCTGCGATTATATCGCATCGCTTTCATTCGTGAAGTGAAGGAGACCTCTCAGTGGACCGCCACGGAGTACTTTGGTAGACTTTTCACATTTCCCACAGAATACGACAATGAAAGAAATTCAACGACCCGGCACATTGGACCTTCTGCTCGTACAGAAAATGCCAAGGACATAGGAATGGCGAGCATAAAGATTCTTGTGAGTCTGTTCTTTATCAGATTCATTCCTCCTCCGGAAGCTTTTGTTGATATGTCCTGGTCACAACAAAGAATCTATCATGCAGTGCTCGGAGGTATACTACTTGTCTGCCTGGAAGGATTTGTTGGCGGGTTCTTTGGAGCTTATGGCCTGCTGTTCGACCGCCATATGAGACGTTAGTCCGGTGCCACCGATCCGAAATCCGTGCTAATTTAGAACAGATATGTTCAATCACCCACTGATTTCAGAGGGCTTTCGAGATCTTTGGGGACATCGGTGGAATTTGCCGGTTCATGATATTCTCAAGAACGTAATCTTCTCTAGTATCACCTTCCCACTCTCACAGTGGTTCCATCAATCGCATAAGACCAAGAAGCACTCAAAGGAGCATAAGAAGCGCACGTTCAAGGAGAACGCCTCCGCCGCACTACTGACTTTCCTTGTTAGTGGCCTCTTTCACGAAGTCATGAGCGTAAGTAGCCTTCTTCCTTCTTCCGACGCATTCGGTGCTGATCTGAGCAGTATATTGCTTTTGGTGACTTCCGATGGGCCAACGTGAAATATTTCACATGGAACGCCCTCGGATGTTCGATGGAGGTGCTTCTGGAATACAAATTATTCCCGAAATACAAGACAATGAAGAAGACCTGGTGGTTCAGAGTGATTTTTATCACACTATGGGCCTATGGCTCTGAGACCTACACTGACGGTTACTTGAACTTCGGATTCTTCGAGGAAGCCAAAGTCTGGCTCGGCATGCTGTTTCCCCTGTTCGAGGTGAAAGAGGTCGTTTGGCTTCCGCTCGTCGGGAAGCCCGTATACGGCGGTTGGCATTGAAAATCTGTCAGCTAGATATGCATATACTAGATATAACAATAATGCGCCAGATTGTGTCCAAATTCGTCTCTAGCCTTAAGCCTTCATGGTAGCCGCAGACCTGGAAGTTAGTGTGTGCAGCGAGACTAGAATTGATCGATCCGGAAGTCCCGTTGCCACCATTTTGTTTTGGATCGTCAGCGAGCTTTGGAGCTGCACTGCGTTTCGCGAGTGTGAATCATAGATATAAGGTAGGCTCATTAGGGCTTGCAAAACAGCATATGCGAGACCGAAATGTTCTTTACCTATGTGTTCTTGTGCGTATTTTGATTTCCTTTACCACCAAGACGTTCTTTCAGCCGGATGAATTTTACCAAGCCCTTGAGCCGGCTCACGAGCTAATCTTTGGATATGGCTATCTTACTTGGGAGTACAGAAATGCGATACGAAGTATCTCGCATCCTTTGCTGTTCGCAGCTCCTTATAAACTTCTGCAAGTCTTGGGTTTAGACTCGAGCTCTGCAATCTTAGCAGTTCCGAAAGTGATTGGAGGTCTGCAAGCTGGATTGGGTGATTACTACACGGTCCTGTTCATTCGAAAACACTGGCCAGACGCAGGCCGCTGGGCTGTGTTCGTGACCCTCTTGTCACCTTGGAACGCTTTCGCTGCATCTAGGACCTTTTCCAATTCGCTGGAAACGACACTCACTGCATATGCATTGTACAAGTGGCCATTCGATCAGACAGACAGGTTGGCAAATGACGAGATGTTCTATACATATCTGGAAACTACCATCAAAAGTCTCTGTGCCATTGGGTTCGCATTCTTGATTCGGCCCACGACAGCTCTGATCTGGCTCGTTCCATCGCTTCAGCAATTGGGTCGATTTGGCACGACATTCTTATTCGAGGCTTGCTTTGTGGTCTACGTCGTACTACAGTACTCTGCCATCCTCGACTCCTTCTATTACGGAAGTATCAGCTTTCCATTACTCAACTTCCTGCGATTCAATGTGTCCGGATCTGCCAGCTTCTACGGCATAAACGACTGGCACTATTACGTGTCCCAGGGGTTTCCTCTTTTACTGTGTGGGTTTTTGCCTTTCGCAGTGCACGGCATGATGATCAGAGCCCCACTCAGAAGGTCTCTGCTAACAATGAGTGCTCTGGTAGTGCTTACGTACTCTTTGTTGGCTCACAAGGAAGTCAGATTCATCATGCCAATACTCCCGATACTCCACGCCTTCACAAGTTCCTCTATTGCACAATTCATTCGGAAGAAGTCAGTTCTCAGATACACCAGCCTAGTTCTCGTGGTCATGGTTAACATAACGATCGCTTTCTATGCTACACAGGTGCACCAGCGTGGAGTCATGGACTTTACGGACTATGTACGGCAGCACACAGAGATTTCTGAACTGACCTTATTGATGCCGTGTCACTCTACACCATGGCAATCTCACATTCATCGGCGGGGAAACTTTCGGTTCTTGACCTGCGAACCACCACTCGGGAAAAATGAATCAGAGAGGGCAGTTTACAGGGACGAAGCCGATCGATTCTATGATGACTTACAAATGTTCATGGCTGCTGATCAAGCAGAATACGGCACTCCTGAATATGTTGCCACCTTTGAAGCTACACGACAAGTTCTAGAAAATTACTGGCAGGAGAACCATCAGCTGTATCGACTTGAGAAACGATGGTTCAATTCGCATTTTCACGACGATTACCGAAGGCGAGGAGATGTGCTTCTTTATAGACTCGAGGATAATTGATCATTCGACTAGACGCTGCATTCCACAATCTGATCATAAATCTTGTCCGGAGCTGTACTGCAACAGTCTGATTCTACAGACACTCAATCAAGTCGAGTACCAAGCAGTCCCAGCTCCTTGGCCTCCAAGAGATGTTGCTCATTTCGAAGCTCGGAATTGACCAAGCGGTCTTCCACTCTTTGCCCTGCCAACAGATTTCCTTCTAGCACGTTGAGACCGTTGCCTGGAATTGGTACTAGCGCAGGAGCCGCAAGAACCTTCGTGGTTAAAAAGACTATCGACTTAGTATGGATCGAATGCGCCAGTCTACGTGTAGTCTCACTCGCAGAGAGCAAGAAGAGGCAGATTGCAACCATATTGAGCTCAAGTGGACTAATGCGAATGCGATTTGGAAATTTTGGCAGCTTTTATATTGTGAGTCAACCAGTCATGCTACAGGATCAAGCCAAACAGTGAGAGAGAGGTGGCTCACGCAGAGGGGAAGCAACGAATTTGAATCACACCATAAAACTTCAAAGGTCGGAACTGCCGTTTCCCTTAGGCCACGCAATTTCGTTTCGGAAAAGCATGACTTTTCGTCATCTGTGTGTCATGGGATATGTAGATAAGGTGCACAGAAGAAAACACGTATACTAGCAATGGTAGGTGTGTAAAAGCATAGTTGATATTTGTTACTGCAGCATTTGCGAGAATCTCATTCGACCATCAGAAAATAGGGACGCCAAAGCCAGCGTTTTCAGCTTGTAAAAGCCGTGCCTCTTCTCCTCTAAGTATTCGACCCTCTTGTCGTAGTGCCCTCTGCTCCCCATTGAGCAGTCGAGCTTCTTGCTGGAGCCCTCGTCCTGCCGCAATCACATTACCGCCACCAACGAATCCTGCGCCAGGAATGAACGCCGGTCGTGGGCCAAAGCCAGGTGCGAATCCAGGAGTGCCGATGAATTGAGGTGCGGCGAGAACGAGTGAGATCAAAGTACACACTGTATCCAATCAGTAAATCTGGGCCGAGGACATATGGAGGCATCTATGCGGCTGACCAGTGATACTGCTGCTGATAAACATATTGATTTTGCTTCCTTCTATTGAAAGTCTCTGATGCTGTTGATATCTTCACGGGTCGTGGCTTTGCTTGTAGTTATCGAGTCGACGTGACATTCTTGAGACTCTACGCAAACTCCCAACGTTTGATCTCACTCATGAGACTCTGAGCCTACGAGATCATCATGAGAAACGAAGGAAAACACAAAACTGAGAAGGCTGTGCTTGTTTCGATAAGTGACATTTCCCGGTGAATCGTCCGATGCGACTTGCTCTCGACCACTGCAAGATCAGGGTTTTCAAGTATTCTCGCAAAACCTTGACCTGAAGAACTTCTATATCAATTCTAAGCTTAGCCTTTGTGGACATTATCATAGCATCTGCCCTGTCCAAGTGCTTTGGTAGGCATCTCCCCGAGTCGTAGATTATCCCATGTGCCGTAGATATAGCTATAACTATAGCAAGCGAGACGGTTGTGCTGCTCCGCAAAAGGGCGCGAGCGGTGTGGCGTTTCATGTGCGTCGATAGGAGTGGACAGAAAGGTTAAACGTCTATTTCAATATTCCCACAATGTCATTGTACGCATCGATAGATGTGCCAAAGGATGAGAGGAAGACTACGAAACGGCCGGGCTTCGTGCCTTTGTATTCCGATCCCACAACGGTAGCGAATGAAGCCACGGTCGTCGAGGAAGCAGCTCCGTCGGAGCAAGTATCGACTGTGCAAGAGCAACCGAATGCTGGTACCACACTTCTTTTTTCTGAGAAAATTTTTATGAATCGTCACTGAATAGCAGCTTTACAATTCGCGCCGTCGGCGAGACGGAAGGCGACAATACCTCCCAAGCGGAAAGCGCCTCCATCGTCCGTCGCGTCCGCTCCCATCCACGACTCGGAACCGACTTCTGTCGTCTCGGAAGCTACCAGACCTGGATCCAACGTGCCTAGACTTGAGGTAGTCAACAACTTTGAGGACTATGCAGATTTCCAGCCTGGTCATGGTGAGCAAGACGACAATCACAAGAGAGGATCGAAAAGGTCAAAGAAGAAGGCAAGCGTGGCAGAACCACTAGGCTGGGATGATGATTATGATCCGTCTAGACCTATTGACTTTGAGAACTACCTCGGTAGTGACGAACATCAAGAAACTCGAACTCAATGGCGGACGAAGAAGGCTGAGCTTGGATTTGGCAAGAAAAAATCACTAATCATGGAGCAAGTTACTAATAAACACGCATCGTCCGACAGCCAGCAAAGTGAGTCAAATCAAGGCGGTAAAAAGGTGCACCAAGTTTTCTGACGTATCTCCAGGGAAGCTCAACTTTGGACCTCCAGGCAAAATGAAGCTGAACTTTGCACCCGTTATAGCGGCTAATGTCTACCGCGCTCCTGCGTCTGCTATGGAGGAAACAACGCCTACAAGTCCTCCGCCGGCACCGACACCAAGCCATGTGCCGTTGCCTCCATCCAGTAGTGCTCATGTTCCTCCTCCGCCACCTCCCGTCGAGACAGCAGAGGAGGCATATGCACGACGAGCTGCAACGTCTTTTATTGTGCCCTCTGTCGGGTCTTCCCTTACACAAGGCGCCCCCGGCACGTTTCAAGCACCCCCTCCACCACCTTCTCAGAGAACAACCTATGCTGCGGCTCCGACCTACAACCCCGTGCCCCCGGCTCCGAGCATCTCGCAGGTATCTGATCACGGAGAGGAAGACACAGAGGTCAGCGAATCCATTGATGCTCCAGGATCCCGCGGCTCGGCACCGGGTCAGAAAGGATTTGCTCAACGGTATATGGCCTCGCAGGGTTGGACAAAAGGCCAGGGCCTTGGATCAGGGGGCACTGGTCGACTTGCTCCTCTGTTTGTGAAGCCTCAGAAAGACGGCAAGACCGGGAAGATCATTGATCGTCATCGGAAAAGCTCGAAAAATGCTTCCGCCTCGAGCCAAATCAGTAAAGTCGTCTTACTGGAAGGGATGATACATAAGAACGAGGTGATTGACGAATACCTGCAGCAGGATGTTGGCGAATCGTGCGCTGATGCCTACGGCAAGGTCGAACGTGTCAAGCTGATTTCCGAGACTGGTAGGGTTCTGGTCAAATTCACAGACTCAATCTCTGCCCTCAGATGCATGAGTACCGTGGAGGGTCGAGAATTCCAGGGCAACAATGTGTCGGCATGCTATTACCCTGAAGAAGCGTTCGAGGCCGGCGATTGGACCAGATGAGCATGCTGTCACTGCTTTCACCGGGCTATTCGTTTCGCAATATCTTGCCAATGCATTCTATACCGACATCAATTGTGACGAATCGACTTAGATTGATAGTAGCAAGTGGCCATTGGCACGCACCCATGAGATCCGCATGCCGTTCAGCTGACGGCGAGAGACTCGTCGTCGCAAATCCTCAACAGTGGAAGCATGCAACAAAGCTTGGACTTGCAGGGCAGATGCGCTGTGTTGGGGTCCAGGAAGTGCCTGCTCATTAGAGTGTAACCACATTTGGCCGAGAACGGAAACGTCGAGGGGCATGTTCAATCATGGTGCAAAGGCAATTCCACCGAATAGAAGATCCATATAGATATCAATCCAATCCATAAGCCCCTTGGCACTCGTATGAGCGTGGGGGTCGCGACACGGCACGTATATGCTTCTAGAGGAGGCGAAGCCAAGCGTGACGGCATGGCGGCAGCTCTTCAATCGGTAGCTTGGGCTTGGGCTTGGGTGGGGAGGAAGACGTCAAGCAAGAGCAGGCAAGGCTTAAGAGGGAGATGGAGGCCGGCGAGAACCACGAGAACGAGAGAGGAGAGAGAGAGAGAGAGAGAGAGAGAGAGGGAGAAGAGGCTAGCTACCTGTAGTCAGGGCAGCACATACACTGAACCAATGCACTGCGTACGCCAATTGCACTCCCAAGAGAGAGTGAAAGATGCAGAAAAGATGAAAGAAGAAGCTCACGCGAGATGACGCCGCCGATGACGCTGCCATTGTCAGAAATGTGGAGCTGGAAGTGGTGCCTCGCGCAGGATTCCTGCGATTTCTGGTTTTTGGGATTCCCTCTCGCCTCAAGAAGTTGCGTCTTTCCCGTGTCAGCACCAGCAATCCTCTCACTTTCATCATGAGTTCTCAAGAAAGTACAGTCTTCGTCGGACGATTGGCCTGGTCCATCGACGAATCCAGGCTCGCGCAGGAATTTGCGCAGTTCGGTTCCATCCAGAGCACCAAGGTGATAAAGGACCGCATGACTGGCAGATCCAAGGGTTTCGGGTACGTCGAGTACAGCAGCCCTGCAGAGGCACAGGCTGCCCTCGCCATGTCGGGAACTGAGATTGAGGGCATGGCCGTCAACGTCGACATCTCCCAGCCAAGGGTCGAGCGGGCACCGCGACAGTACCAATCTGCCCAAGGAGGCGCCGCCGGTGGTTACCAGGCTCCACGAGAGCCAAGGACCTACCCTAAATCGGAGCCTTCGACCACCGTCTTCATCGGCAACCTCTCGTTCCAGGCCTCCGAGCAGGACATTGCTTCCACGTTCGCCCAGTGTGGTCCCATCAACCAGATCAGACTGCCAAGGTACCACGACACCGGAAAGATGAAGGGCTACGCCTACCTCGAGTTCCAGGACCTCGAGAGCGCGACCAAGTGCATCAACCTCTCGGACGTCACGATCGCAGGACGACCTGTCCGATTGGACTACTCCCAGCCAAGGCCCGACCGAGCCGTCTTTGACTCCGGTATGGGTGGCAACGGTGGCGCCGCAGCAGCACAAGATGCAGGTCTCGGTGGTGCTGCCCCCATGCAGTACTAGGAGGCCCGAGGTTCAGGATGGCAGATGGCCGCTGAGAAGTGCAACAACCGAGGGGGAAGAATGAAAAGAGTGGACAAATTGAAGGAATGTACCATTTCAATTGATCTGTAAACTACTTGACCCTGTAATTGGGTTTTTGAATACAAGTTACCAGCTCCCGGACAAAATTTCGCTCGTCACTTCTACAAACCTGACCAGCTGTCCATGCCTGTTGCAATGTGTGCGACGAGCAATTGACGTCGATGCGTGTGCATCAACGAACTGAAACGCCGGAGAGGCCTTGTGGATTGTGTGCACGTGTGTGAAACTGTGCTGATCTTGTGCGGGCGAATTTTCCTGTGACTTTGCAAAATTCCTGTTCTTTCCCCCTCTCTGACGACCCATTCAGTACCACACCCAGTTCTAAAATGGTACGTATGGCTAGAGGCCCTCGTCGTCAGTTGACGAAGAGGGGTTGACCGTACGCTCCGAGTCCCTGCCTGCGCTCAGGCTGCGGGCGACGAGTGGCGGTCTTAACCTCCGTATATTGAAATGCCAAAAATCAAGTCGCTCATACGAAATAGTCTGACTCCATCACCCTTCGAACCCGACGATTCTTGACCAACCGACTTTTGTCGCGAAAGCAGATGATTGTCGACGTCCTCCACCCAAACAAGGCCAACGCCTCCAAGACTGAGGTCGCCGAGAAGCTCGCCCAGATGTACAACGTCGACTCCAAGGCCGTCTCGACCTTCGGATTCCGAACCCAGTTCGGAGGCGGCAAGTCCACCGGATTCGCCCTCATCTACGACTCTGTCGACGCTCTCAAAAAGTTCGAGCCACACTACCGACAGGTCCGAATCGGTCACGCCACCAAGATCGAGAAGGCCTCCCGACAGCAGCGAAAGCAGAGGAAGAACCGAAACAAGAAGGGTAGGTCTACTTCGTGCCGGCTCTGCACGGCTTCAACACGTCTGATGCTGACTCAATCTAGTTCGAGGAACCCAGAAGGGAAAGCCACAGAAGAAGAAGGAATAAGCGGTCTGCACGCTCTTATTCTCCCGCGAATGTGTCCGCAGCCTTCAATGGCATTTACATTCACACTTGGGCTGCGGGACTCGTGCTCGCCTGTTGGGCGACCTTTTTTTGTGATGAATGGACATAGCATAGCGCTCAGTTTCTGCAATCTATCTACATTGACCTTTTCACCAGAATTCCTTTGTCCTCCGTGCCCTCGATCCTACTGCAGACATGACGATACCATGAATTACGATGGTGACAGAGGCGAAAGAATGCATCTGTGCCATCACCCATGCGTGTACTGCCTGTCGAACCAATGATCCAAGGCCATAGCGTGCAAAAATGGGTGAGAATGGGTGTGGACTCAGGTTTCGAGGTTGAGCTCACTCACTCGCCGGACCGACACGCAACGCCGACTCAAAATCGGCCAACAGCTGGACAACATCACGCCAGCTCACCGTCACCGTACATCGTCTGTCCAGCCATCGATCTCCTCCCGGGTGAGTAATGGCAGCTATGCAGGGTCCTCTGATGAGTCCTGAGTACTTCGAGCAGGCCGAAGAGCAGGACGGCGTCAGGTTCTCATGGAACTCCTTCCCTTCTACTCGCGTCGAGGCATCACGCACCGTGGTCCCTATCGGCGCGCTCTACACACCCCTGTTCATCAAGGAAGAACCCATGCAGCTGGAGTACGAACCGGTCGCTTGTAAATTGCCCTGCCGCGCCGTGTTGAATCCGTTCTGTCAGGTTGACCTGCGTGGAAAGCTCTGGATCTGTCCTTTCTGTCTGAACAGAAATCAGCTACCACCTCACTATCAACAGATTACGCAGCAGCAATTGCCACCCGAGTTACTGCCGAATTTCAGCACCGTCGAATACACATTGGCCAGGCCAGCCCAGGTGCCCCCCATCTTCTTGTTCGTCGTAGATACATGCCAGGAAGAGGACAACCTCCTGGCGCTTCGAGACGCGATCCAGACCTCGCTCTCTCTCATCCCGGAGACCTCTCTCGTCGGACTCATCACGTACGGCACGATGGCGCAGATTCACGAGATTGGGTATAGCGAATGCTCAAAGTCATATGTGTTTAGAGGTAACAAGGACTACTCCGCCAAGCAGGTCTCTGACATGCTGTCCCTCAGCGGTCGTGCACCGATCTCTGTTCCTCAACCACAAGGAGCCAGACAGCCACCGCCTCAACAGAACTTCAGTGCAGCCGCACGATTCCTCCTCCCTGTTTCCCAATGCGAGTTTCAATTCAATACTATTCTCGAATCTCTGCAACACGATCCGTGGCCCGTCGCTAGCGACAAACGTCCCCAGAGGTGTACTGGTGTAGCCCTCTCTGTGGCTGTCGGAATCATGGAGAACGCATTTCCTCAGTGTGGTGGTAGAATCATGCTCTTCGCAGCTGGACCAGCGACCGAAGGCCCAGGTATGGTAATCTCGACCGAATTGAAGGAGCCGATTCGATCTCACCATGACATCGAGCGGGATCACATCAAGTACTACAAGAGAGCCTCCAAATTCTACGAATCTTTGGCCAAACGGGCATCCACAAACGGACATATCGTTGATATTTTTGCAGGGTGCCTCGACCAAATCGGAATGCTCGAGATGAAGAGTCTGGCAAACTCGACTGGAGGTCACATGATCTTGGCCGATGCCTTCAATTCAACCATCTTCAAGCAATCCTTCCAACGTGTCTTCAACCAGAACGAGGATAATTCGCTGGAGATGGGTTTCAACGCGAACTTGGAAATTATGACCACTAAAGAATTGAAGATCAGCGGACTCATAGGTCACGCCGTCTCTGCGGGCAAAAAGTCCCAGTTCGTGGGTGAGACTGAGATTGGAATCGGTGGCACTTCCGCTTGGAAAATGTGCGGTATCACGCCAAAGACTGCGATAGCAGCCTACTTTGACGTTGTCGCGGCTCCGGGCTCGGCACCTGCAGGCCCACAAGGATCTATGGCACTTATCCAATTCATCACCCAGTATCAGCACTCCTCGGGTCTCATGAAGTTGAAGGTCACGACAGTACAGAGACCTCTCGTCGACGGCAGTTCTCCAATGATCGCTCAAGGCTTCGATCAGGAAGCTTCGACCGTGCTCATGGCCCGTATCGCAGTCTACAAAGCGGAGATCGACGACGGCCCCGACGTGCTGCGCTGGACAGACAGGATGTTGATCCGTCTGTGCCAGAAGTTCGCCGACTACCGCAAGGACGATCCGATGTCCTTCCGTCTATCACAGAACTTCTCGCTGTATCCACAATTCATGTTCCATCTTCGAAGGTCACAGTTCCTGCAGGTCTTCAACAATTCTCCGGATGAGACTGCATTCTACAGACACGTTCTGAACCACGAGGACGTCAACAACTCCTTGATCATGATACAACCGACCCTGTCTTCGTTCAGTATTGACGAACAGGAAGCACAGCCAGTCCTGCTCGACTCAATCTCCATCAAGCCAGACGTCATCCTACTGCTCGACACCTTCTTCCATGTGCTCATCTGGCACGGCGAACAGATAGCTGCCTGGAGGAAAGCTGGGTACCAGGAACAGGAGGACTACGCCAACTTTGCTGATCTGCTCTCAGCACCAAAGGCCGAGATTGGTGAACTGTTGAGCGACAGGTTCCCGATCCCGAGGTATATCGTGTGTGACCAGGGCGGATCGCAAGCACGTTTCCTGTTGAGTCGAATCAATCCCTCGACCACTCATTCCGGAGGTGGACAGTATGGCGCACAGCCAAATGCTCAGGCTGTATTCACTGATGATGTGTCCTTGCAGACCTTTATGGAGCACCTCAAGAAACTGGCTGTCTCGCAGTCCTCCTGAGGCAGAATAGACATAATGTAGATGAATAGCATGAACGATCTTTTGCAGGAAAATACAATTCGCTGCTCGATCTCGTCCGCCGCGTGCAAAAATACTAAAATCGTTCGTGGCTTGAGATTTGGCGCCCGGTCGATTGATGTGAAAGTTGAGTCACTGCTCTCGACGACCTGGGCCGTTCGAGAGATCCTGCAAGCTAGAGCGGATTCACTCATATGAGTGCGGAGGAGTTTTCCAAGTTGAGTCTCAATGACAAGCAGATAGCAGAGTGTCTGAAGAAGCCGAAGTTGACTGAACTGCTGTCGCTCGTCATACGAGAGTCGGGGGTAGAGAGTACAGACAAGGCGGTCGGTGCCCTACTACTGAATCTCGCCACGATTGCGGCAAAGAACGAGAGGCTAGACGACACGCATCGTGCGTATCTTGCGAAGGCTATTGCGGACGAACGAATAAAGTCGAGCCTACAACTGGAAGCTGCCATTGAATACTGTATCGCTACTACTACTACTACGAAAGATGGGTTAGAATTCAGCGAGAAGGGGTTCAACGAAGCGTCCGGCGTGGGCATCACGGTGACGAAAGAGCAAGTGAGGGCGGTGGTGGACGAGTTCCTCGAGTCGAATAAGTCAACAGTCGAGGAGGAACGGTACAAGTATTCGACCACCGCAATGAAAGAAGTACGTTCTGATGCGAGGTTGAAGTGGGCAAACATGGCAGATCTCAAGCCAGCAGTGGACGCAGCTTTTCTCGAGCTCTTGGGACCCAAGGACGAGCGCGATGCGCCCGCGAAGAAAGTCAAGGCTGCGAAAGTGACGCCTGAAGCGACCAAGAAGGACAAAGCAGGTGATGCACCGGCACCCGTCTCCAGTATCTTCAAGACGGGATTCCTGGGTCAGCTGCATAAAGTCGGAGGCAACCCACAGATCAAAGAGTCCCTTCGAGAGGCTCATTTGAAGGCTTGCGGTGGCCGTGTGCAGACGCGATTTCCACCGGAGCCAAATGGTTATCTCCATATTGGACACTCAAAGGCCATCACGGTCAACTTTGGATACGCTAGAGCACACGACGGTATCTGTTACCTCCGATTCGACGATACCAATCCCGAGAAAGAGGAAGAGAAGTACTTTACCGCGATTGAGGATATGATCAAATGGCTCGGTTTCACGCCGTACAAAATTACATACTCCAGTGACTACTTCCAAGAGCTCTATGATTTGGCAGAAGACCTGATCAAGCGTAACAAGGCATACACGTGTACTTGTACTGATGAACAAATCAAGAAGAACAGAGGAGGCGAGGAGCGCGGTCCACGAGTCGCTTGCGAACACAGGAATAAGCCGATAGAAGAATCCCTCGCAGAGTTTCGCGCTATGAAAGATGGCAAATACAAACCAAAGTCCATCATACTGAGAATGAAGCAAGACCTCGAGGACGGAAACCCTCAGATGTGGGATCTCATCGCGTATCGGGTGCTCTCGACCCCGCATCACCGTACTGGTGACACTTGGAAGATCTACCCGACTTATGACTTTACCCACTGTCTTGTGGATTCGTTCGAGAACATCACGCATTCTTTATGTACCACGGAGTTCGTGCAGAGCAGAATCTCCTACGAATGGCTGTGCGATGCTTTGGAGATATACAAACCTGCTCAGCGCGAGTACGGTCGGCTCAATCTGCAGGGGACCATCATGTCGAAGCGTAAGATTGAGAAACTCGTGACGGAAGGACATGTTCGCGACTGGAACGACCCTCGACTCTATACCTTGGTGGCATTGAGACGTCGTGGAGTCCCGCCAGGAGCTATTCTGGCATTTGTCGGAGAGCTTGGGGTCACCACAAGCGTCACGAATATCCAGACTGCAAAGTTTGACAATGTCGTCAGGAATTACCTGGAGCAATCCGTCCCGAGACTCATGATAATCTTGGAGCCCGTCAAAGTTATCTTGAGTAATGTTGCCGATGACTTCCTCGAGGAATGTGTAGTGCCTTTCAATCCGAAGGATGCATCGATGGGTGAACACACGTTACCATTGACGAAAGTGTTGTACATTGATAAATCAGACTTCCGGACAGAAGACAGCAAGGATTATTTCAGATTGGCTCCAGGCAAATCTGTAGGACTGTTGAAAGCTACCCACACAATCAGGGCAACTTCATTTGAAACAGATGCCGCCGGTCAAGTCTCTGTCATTTACGCACATTACGAGAACGACATTCCATTCAAGAAGCCCAAGGCTTACATCAACTGGGTGTCCGAGTCCGCGAAGCACTCTTCGCCCGTACGTCTGCACGAAGTCCGAGTGCACCACCAGCTGTTCCACAGCGACAATCCCAGCGACAATCCGGGTGGCTTCTTGGCCGACATCAATCCCGACAGCGAGGAGATAATCAAGGGGGCCTTGATTGAGACCGGGTATCATGAGCTCGCAGCGAATGCGCCCTGGCCCAAGGTCGCAAAGGAGGAAGGCAAGGACGACAAGGACGCCCCGGAATCGGTTCGATTCCAGGGCCTTCGGGTAGGGTACTTTTGCGCGGACAGTGACTCGACAGCGGAGAAGATCATCCTCAATCGGATCGTGTCACTCAAGGAGGACTCTACGAAGAAGACGGTCGGGTGAACGGAAGCAAGAAGCGTGTCGTAGCGGGATTAGTAATTCTCTCTGCTCCTGTGTATTTCCCGGATCTCCAGGTTCCTCCTCGAGTTAGAACTCGCGGGTTCTTGCGCATGAGGCGTCTACGGATCTCAGATGCGTCGGAAACGACACACGAACGTTGCCTGATTTGTTCTTTGCTTGGGGATGGTGGCGCAGATCCGGGATCGGACGGGGTCGAGGGTCAGAGATGTCAAAACCTTGGGAATCTCGATGGAAAAAAGCGGATACGTTTCGCATTCTATTGGTTTGACGCAGCCAGACAGCCAGTCAGCCAGCCAGCCAGCCGTCGCGCCATCCGTCGTCGGTTCGCCTACAAATCCGCGCGTTTTATTTTTTTTTTGATCCCTCCATCAGCCGTCCGCGAGGACAATGTGTGGCTCTTGGCCAAAAAAACCCATTTCTTTCTGGGTTTTTCACCCGATAGACCCACTATGAATCCTTTCACTTTGCCTCGGCCCAGCTCCCTCATGGCAACGCATGCACCAAACTTTTTCGAAATGTATGGTTGTTACCCAATGCGGCCGCCGGTGTCGTCACACCCCGCAGCTTAACCTTTTTTTATTGTTCTCCATCCGTTCGAACCATATAACCCTAATCATTTCTCGCTCGCCGAATAGTGTACCGCTGGACGGACGGGCACGGATAGACGAAGTGATACGGAAGAGAAAGTCCGGAGGGGGAGGAGTTGGTCAGATGTATCTCTCGCTTTGCCCTTTTTTTTATGAGTAGATGGCTGCCACGTTATGAACGGCCGAGCTTTGGAAAGCATTGGACGCGGTGTGCGCGCGCGCGCGGGGGAAGGAGAGGGATCCAGATCGATGTCATCTTCGCATCAAAGCTGGGCATCTGGCTTGGTTAACCGAAATAACGCCACCGGGGGATTTCTTTGGATGGCTTCTTTTCTGACACTTGCGCCTCCCCTCGGAGAAGGGAAGGTAAATGGTCCCGGGGGTTCGAGACTCTTCCAATTCTCGCTTTGTTTACCTAAGCCCGACACTTTCTGTCTTCATGGAAGGGTGGGTAGGGGGAAAGAGGAAAACTTTAATTGTCTTTTGGGGGTCCATGCTCCGTCGGCGTCTAGATACAAAAAAGAAAAAAGAAAGTAAATAGGGTCTTTTGTAGTTTTTACCTGTCCCAAAGCGCTCCGTGGGTTTTCCCTCGTGTCTCGTAGGACGGGGCGAGCGGACGGGCCGGCGTGACAGGTGAAGTCGCAGTAGGGGAGGCTTTTTTTCTCGACGTCGTTGCCCTGCCCACCGAGTCACAACAGTCCTAATCCGGCGACGTCCGGAACATCGCTTTGGTCCCATGGCGGACTTTCCTCGAGAGTCAATCCCAGCGGCATGATGTCGCCCCTAGATGGAGTCTGTGCCCTCCAGTGACCTGTCGTTCTCCGTCCTTTTCCCCTCTCCCTTACTCCATCGACAACAGGTGACTGCCGACTCACACAGATAAAACGCCCGTCTCACTCCGGCACTCCCTCTTCTTTATTGTTTACGAGACTTTGTTAACGCTGCGATCCTATCAAAAGTGCATTTTACCTCGGCGCCCCGTCCTTCGCGCAAGAAGACGACTCACTCGATTTTGACAGTCTGACGGGATGAACATCTCTATCGTCCCCGCGCCGCTCATTGTCTACTATCCTCCGGCGCATCAATGGCAGGAAGCGTTCCGCACATGTTCCTACGGCCTATGTCTTCCCTGTCCCTATGACGGCCCGGAATTTGGTGAACGCTTCCAGAACCTGGAGGGCGGGTACCCGATCCTCGCGACACTCGCGATAGCTTCGATGCTCTTTCTCTTCTCGTGCTACGCCGTCCTCCCGAACGAGATTACCCGGAAGAATGTCTACACGATAGGACTGGCGAGTTCCTACGTCGTCTCCGGCCTGGCCTTCCTGATCTCGTTCAACCTCGAGCAACAGACAAAGACGACGTGTGTCGATTCAATCACGAGGGCTTCTGGTCTGCGTGTCTCTCGATGCGCCGTCTCCGGCATGTTTGTCGTCTACGGCTACGTCTCCTCACGAATATGGCTCTGCCTGTGGGTCCTCAAGATGCATATCCAGATCGTCTGGCGCAAGACCATCGCTGACAGGCCCTGGATCCCGACCCTGCACGCCGTCGGCGTCTCACTCATATGCGCGTGCGTCTCGATTCCCTACCTCGAGTATACGGTCGGCCCAATCTGTCTCCCTCGATTGGGTCTGCCCATCCAGCTCTTGCTCGAGATACCAGTCACGATCTACGATGGGACCTCGCTCATCATCCAGTGCTGGACCTTTGCGCATATCCTGTACATGTTGGCACATACGCCTCGATCGGCCCACCCCGACTCGAATCACTCGAAATACAATCCACTTCACTTTCTCCAGAGAATGGCCGACAGTCCGTTGGGAGGCACCTGGCACCTGCTCGCGAGGCCCGTGGTGTATACCTCCCTCTCCCTGATGAACACGCTACTCTTTGCTTGCGCCTTCTTCCGTTTCACAAACCCCTGGGACCCCCACGGCGGCCCATCGCGGCGATGGATGGCTCGTACATCGACCTGGTTCGAGTGTCTCGTAAAGTACCAGCACAACAACGGAGCCGAGAAGTGTACGTACATCACGAATGCATGGTTCAATTATCGGCTCATGGTCGCCTCCTGGTACTACTGGTTGATCCTGTGCCTCGTCTTTAGCGCCATCTGCATACGCTGGGAGATGCTGGTCGCCATGAAGGACTTGGTCTTTGACCGTAAAGTAGTGCCGGTTGCCGCCAAGGATACCGAGTTTTCGATCGACCACATCGCGAGTACCAACACGACACCCAAAGACACTGCGATCGTCTCCGCGCAGACTCAATATGTACCCAACTGGCCGGACTTCGACCGTCCTCGCACGCCTACCATGACGATGGCGGCTATGACTGACATTCCCATCTTGGCCGACCCGATCGTGCGGGAAGATTACGACCACGACGCTTCTTCCCACAGAACGTCGATCGTCTCTGAGACTCCAAGGACGCCGAACGTGCGACACAATTTAGACCGAGCCGAGTCTGAGCTCAATGCGTATCTCGACACTGCCAACTGCAGCGTTCGAAAAGCTTCGAGTTCACAAACGATACGCAGCTCTGGAGAAAAAGAAAAAGATGGACCAATCTCGTCTCCTCCGGAGCCGAATACCGCGGACTGGTCACTGAATGACAGTCTGCCATGGGCCTCACCAACAATGGGAGAAGAGACGACGGCGCATCGTCCCCAGTTGGGAACAGCCGCGTGCGGTCCACGGACGCGGTACTCGAGCGATTCCGGCGTGCGGCCATTCTACGACCTATGAATTCAATTCATTACTCATATTTTGTTTTTTATGTTTTATTTTTTCTTACGATAGCGCTTTGTCTACAGCATTGGCGGGGAAGTATAATATTCAATCATTCTACTGATTTCTGCAAGTGCTTGTGCTTGTGCTTGTGAGCTGAAGAAGATGAGGTGAAAACGGGAGGCGGCGGGCGAGATTTCCATATTGAGGTTTCACGATTACGTCCCCTTTGCCACACATTCAATTATGCTCACTTCTTGACTTGTTTCACTCGTTTCACTCTGTCTAATAGATTTGGGAAGAGTTGGGATTGGCAGGCAGAATGTCGATATGCAAGAGTCGCGCTGGTGGAGGACTTTTCCGGGTATCTGGTGCTCGATTCTACGCAACGAGATCTTCAGAAGGGTCGACTTTGACGTCGACGTCGAGTTTTACGAATGCGTTGAATAGTGGTCCATCATTTGACGACTTTTTGACGACTGCACCGTCGCTGTCTGCGTCTGAACTCTACGCCATGTCGGAGAAACAGACGTCCAAGAAAGCGCATACAAAGTTACCTGAATGGCTCAAGACGAATATTCCGACGTCGAGCAATTTCAACAAGATTAAGAACGATTTGCGCGGGTTGGGACTTCACACGGTGTGCGAGGAAGCTCGGTGTCCCAACATTGGGGAGTGTTGGGGTGGGTCGGACAAGTCGAAAGCGACGGCGACAATCATGTTGATGGGCGATACGTGTACGCGTGGATGCCGATTCTGTTCTGTAAAGACGTCGAGGACACCTGCTCCACTAGACCCGAACGAACCGGAACGCGTGGCGGAAGCCATCAAGCGATGGGGGCTCGGTTACGTCGTCCTCACGAGTGTCGATAGGGACGATTACAAGGACGGTGGGTCGGCGCATTTCACCGAGACCATCACGAAAATCAAACAAAAGGCACCCAAAATCTTGGTCGAGGCACTCGTGGGTGATTTTTGGGGGGACCTACAAGCTACGGAACGCGTCGCGAGGAGTGGACTCGACGTCTTTGCACACAACATCGAAACCGTAGAACCACTCACGCCGTACGTCAGGGACAGACGAGCTACCTTTAGACAATCCCTCAAGGCACTCGAACACGCGAAAATAGTCGTCCCAAACCTCATCACAAAGACGTCCATCATGCTCGGTCTAGGTGAACGGGAAGAAGAGATTGTACACGCCTTGCAGGAACTGCGCAAAGTTAATGTCGATATCGTCACGTTCGGCCAATACATGCGACCTACAAAAGCTCACCTCAAAGTGCACGAATACGTCACACCCGCCGCCTTTGACTCTTGGAAAAAGAGGGCCGAAGATATGGGGTTCTTATACGTCGCAAGCGGACCACTCGTCAGAAGTTCCTTCAAAGCAGGCGAACTCTTTATCGAAAACGTCCTTAAAAAGAGACGCAATACGACCACCACCATCAACCAACTCGTGGAAAACAACGACAAACACGCTCATTCTTCCTCCTCTTCTCCTTCTGTTTAGAAGTATTCAATTTATAAAAAAAAAAATCTATATATATACCTACTTCTGAATCTCCTTGTACAAATCGTCCAAACTCAAACTCTTTGGTCGCTCGATCGGCAGGCCGAGTGCCCTACTCCATACGTATTGCGTCATACATCCCAGTGCCCTACTGACACCGAAAATGACAGTGTAAAAGTTGAAATCAGTCAGGCCGTAGTGGTACAACAAGACACCACTCGTGGCATCCACATTAGGGTACGGGTTCTTGGTCTTCCCGTGCTCCTTCAACACATCCGGAGCAGTCTCCGAAAGCATCTTGACAAGTCTGAAACTGGCATTCGACATGACGTCGGGTTTCGTGGTTGCCCAGTTTTGTAGAGTTTCGAATCTAGGATCAAACACACGGAGGACACCGTGACCGTACCCCGGAATGACTTGTCCACTGTTGAGCTTACTCCACAAGTACTTTTCGATATCGTCCTTGCCGAACGACTCAGGAATGGCTTTCTGCATCTGCAATATGAATCGAAGAGCTTCTTGCGCAGCGAGACCGTGCAATGGACCAGCCAGGCCGAGAAGGGCCGCAGAGTACGACAGCATAGGATCCGACAGGGCTGATCCGACCAGATGAGATGTATGCGCAGAGACGTTTCCGCCCTCGTGATCACCGTGAATGGCAATGTACAATCTCAGCAGGTCGACAAAGTTCTCATTGTTCTCTGTCCAGCCGAGCATGTTGGCCAAGTTGGTACACAGATCGACCTTGTTGTCCAACTTGATAGAAGTGTCGACACCGTGCACATTCTTGTATATTGTCGCAGCAATTGTGGGAAGTTTGGCGATCGTGGCAATGGCATCGTCCAGCGCGGGCTCCCAGTAGTCCGCCTTCTTCAGTGATCCAGCGCTGTAGGCCTTCTCAAAGGCAGAATCATGGTTGAGACTGGCCACGGCAATAGACATCTGGGTCATCGGGTGTAGCGTCTTTGGCATAGAGTCGAGAATCTGCTTTGTGTGCGTGGGCAAATCTCCCTGGTCGGCGAGGTCCTTCGACAGGGCGTGTACCTGAGCGTCCGTGGGGATCTGCTTTGTGAGAAGGAACCAGAGCATGGACTCTGGAAGGATCTCAGTGCCTGTCCTCCCCTTGGGAAGCCTCTCCAGACAGTCCTTGATTGTCAGACCGTAGAATCTTATACCGCTATTGCCGTCCAGGACAGACGCATCCCACTGCATCGCCTTGAGACCTCGCATGCCTCCGATAACCATGCCGACCGTGATATCACCCAATTTGTGGTCTGCCTTTGCCTTGACTTGCTTGTACAGGTCTCGTCGTTCTGGTATGACCGACTTGAGTGCCGCCTTGAGGTCAGACGAAGAATGCCTGACGCCAGAAGGACTGAGTCTGAGTGTGCTTCTGCACTGAATGAGAGCTCTAGACATGATGAGTGACCCCGCTACGAGACGATTGAGCTGCGGTGTGGGTGAGTGTGCCTGGTCGAGAGCCTATGACCAGGGAGAAGAACTGGGGAAGGGAGCCGGAGTTTGTGGAGCAGCGAGGGAGGGAGCAAGCCGGGGGCCAGGAGGAGCTTCAGCGTGCCGTTCCACTTCTACTGAAGCTGAAATTCATCGGGACAGGGACGGCCACAAGGCTTCATCTTGTTTGGGAAAGGGGCAGTCCGTGGAGGCAGGACAAGTCGTGCATTAGAGGAGAATACATTGTTGATGTAGGGGGAGGTGCCGGGAGGGGTGGTTGAAAGGATACAAATTAGTTTGCTACTGCTAGTATCGTTGGTACAGACGCCTGACGGTTCCTCAGGTTATGTTAGAGGCGGTAGAGGCAGTCGTAGGGGGTCCAGCCTATATGTTACCATTGACCCGACACAACTGTACATCTGCCACGGTCTATCACCGGTGCGATCTTACGCTTGCGTTGCTAAATCGCTCTGCTCTCTGCCTCAGTTCCCATACGCCTTCACTCTATTACAATATGGCCTGCCTGCTTGCTCACGCATCGTCAGCTCCGAATCCCCCAAAGTTCATGCCGAGACCACCCGGCTCGTCTTGGAGGAACGAGTCAAAGTCGAAGTCCTGCATGATCGCAAGGTCCACGTCCCCGCCCACGCCCTCGAAGCCACCGACGTTGAAGCCTGCACTCGTCTCGCCGCTCTCGATCGCTCCGAATCCAATTCCCTCCTGAGGAGGCGGCGTCGGATTGGGCATGGATGGATGCGCAGCCTGATGGTTGAATTGCGTCTGTAAAGGTGTGGCAGGTGTCGTAGGAGTCGGCGGTTCACTAGCGGAAGGTGTTGCAGGCTGACCGCCCTTCTTTGACTTCGAAGATGCTTTCTTGTTCTCCTTGGCGGAGGTCTTCCTTGCGGGTGGCTTAGCATGGGCCTGATTCGGTGTCGGAGGCTGGTTGTTCGAGAGACTTGGACTCGGTGGCTGTCCTTGTTGTTGCTGTATCGTCCTGTTCATTTGCAACTGAGCGGGCGCTGAGGGCGGCGGCATCTGTTGATGTGGCGGTGGTCCTTGTTGCGAGGCCTGTTGAATGTGTTGTTGATGTTGTTGTTGCTGCTGCTGTTGCTGTTGCTGCTGTGCATGATGATGTGCTGCTTGTTGCGCCTGTTGCTGCGCGTGCGCATGCTGTGCCATCGCATGCTGATGCTGTTGTTGTTGTTGGGGGGTCATTCGCTGCATGTGGCCGTTCTGCTGCATCTGTTGCTGCATCATCTGCTGCTGGAACATTCGAGCACGAGGATCCTGGTTCTGCATCATCTGCTGCATGACCTGAGGATTGTTGTAGGCTGGGTGTCCAGATGGGAACTGCATCTGAGGTCTCATCACTGGGCCCTGTGGACCCATCATCATTGGCATACCACCATTTTCTTGTTGTTGTTGCTGCATCATAGCTTGTCGATACATCATCTGTTGCTGCTGCTGCTGTTGCTGTTGTTGTTGCTGCTGCTGTTGCTGCTGCTGTTGCTGTTGTTGCTGCTGCTGCTGCGGGTCCGTAGTAGGTGGCCCATGGTTGGGATTAAAATTGACAGCAGGCGAGCCATTTCGCGGAATCTGCGACTGCATTTGAGCCTGCATCTGATGCTGCGCTGCACCATGATCCGAAGGTGATCCACCAGGACCGTGCTGATTACTCATCTTGGGTGTACCTCGCTGTATCTCACGACTTGGTGGGGAAGTAGGCATTCGTGCTTGAGGCGAGTTATTGTTGAAGGGAGCACCAGCTGGACCCTCACCGGGTTGCTGCAGCCTCTCTTGTTCCTGTCGTGCCATCAGGAGGCGCTTCTTGTTCTGCTGTTCGAGTAGCATCAATTGCATCTGGTAATCCTGCAGGGCATGGTTGCCCTCTGCGGGTCCGCCACCTTCGGCGTGCTGCACAACGGGCGAAGCACTCATCATCTGTCCAGGCTGTGCCCCTCCAGGTCCCTTGGCAGCTTGCTGCATCGCTCTTTGTTGCTGACTCGCCAAGCCTTGTACATAAGCGGATAACTGTTGCTGTTGCATAACCGGCGTCTGGGACTGGAAGGCTTGAAGTTGCTGTGGACTGAGTCCTGCGGGATTGATACCGGCCTTGAGCAACATTTGCTGAGCCTGTTGCGCTGGGCCAGATACTGCAGGCGACATGTGAGTCTGGGGCCGCAAACCCCCGGACACCTGTGCATAAGCACCGTCAGGGGACAAACGCTGGCGCTTAGACGGCGAAGGCGCCGAGACCACTGGAGAAGGATGACTCTGAGAAGGCGCTTCTGGTCTATCGGCTTCGTCTCGATTGCTCTGCAATTGAGCTTGTTGAGCTTGCAGTGCTTGAGCCTGCTGTTGTAAATGCTGTTGCTGCTGCTGCGCCTGCTGTGCCTGCTGTTGTTGTTGTGCCTGCTGTTGTTGCTGCTGCTGCTGCTGTTGCTGCTGTGCCTGTTGTTGCTGCTGTTGCTGCTGCAGATATTGCTGCGTTTTTAGACGTTGTATTTCACCAGGAGTCGGTGGATACGTTGCCTTTCTCTGTCCGTTGTTCATCATCGCTTGGCGCATAAGGGCTTCGCGTGTCTTTGCGTTCATCGGACCATTAGGATTCAGTACCATGTCCCCGCCGCCAGGCGTAGCGGTACCCTCGCCCGGAGCAGGTGCCGCGGCGCCGTTGGGCAACCCGGGCCTCACGATTGGCACAAATTGACCTTGTGCCGACGGATTTGCAGGATTGCCTTGTGCTATGCTGGCGACCGCAGCGGCGGTCTGTCGTTCTGATTTCAATCGCTATTACACCGGTCAGCGAAACTCGAGCTTCACCAGACGGGAACATACCTGATTATGCGCCATGAAGCTTGCTGCGGGAATCGAGCTAGGTCGCCCCTGACGAGCGGCGAACATGTCCCAGAAGATGGTCCACCACTCCGCAAGGAAACCGCCCTCAACGTTGATATCAATATCGGCGTTAACGAGCTTCGGAGATTCCGGATTGGGGCTGCTCGAGGATGGCCTGTCGACTCCGTTCGTCCGGGCTTCCTTGCCCTGTCGCTTGAGGTTGGAGTCGAGGGCCCCACCTAGGGTGCTATTGGGCGGGTCGCTGGCATCGGCTCTCCGTTTCGCTTCCTCGTCAGAGATAGTAGGAATGTCCGTCTCTTTCTGGAAGGCACGCGCGGTATCGCGATACGACTGTTTCACCAGGTAGTCAAATATGTAGGCATTGAGCAACCGTTGATCCTCGGGACTCATATTCGTGGAAGAACCGGCGGAGGATGGCATCCCTTGACTGTGTCCTACTAAGGAAGCGCCGTCCTTTTACGCGTATGAATTGACCTCAGAATCACGACGCGCACTGTGGCCGGGAGAAGGACAAGGCGAGGAGCAACCAGGAAGTCCAATCACCTTGCTATCTACGTCTCAGTCTGCGTCAAGAGATACCAGGCGGTGCGAATTGTTCGAATCTGGCTCCCGCCCACCTGCAGGGGAGCTCCGCTAAATAACTCTAAAATTCAAGTTTCGGATCACGGATTCTGATCAGCTTCCGAGGCTGGGATCAAATTAAAGTAGACAGCTCAGGGATATACACCATATCATGTGCAGGCGAGGGCCAGGATGAGTGCACGCATCGGCATACGTGGCTGGGGTGCGTGGTGGGGTGGGCAGTGGTGGTGCACGGTAGAGGTGGGTGATGGTGGTGGTCCGTAGTCCAGATCATTGTACTGTATACTGAATGCAGCGCGGTTCCACGGCTATCACTCGTCATTGACCGGCTGGCCCTCCTCAATCATCTTGACAAAGATGATCCGTATCTCCGTCAGGGCGTCCCCGCGCTGCCGAGCGTCAGCACAGGTCAATTTGGGGTTGATTCATCATGAATCAGGTCTTACCAGGACATCGCTGACGAATTGGGCCTCGACCTGTATCTGGATCATCTCCAAGGCGCCCCTTATGACCCCACACAGGACGTTGGAGTACCACAAGTCTTCCGAGGCTCGTCCATCGTCGGGGAGTTCGACGAAATCTAGCATATGAGCTATGATTCTCCGGTACTTGTGAAGTGGCTACCAGCTAGGGGATTTTCATCCAGTACCAGGGAGAATGATTTGTTGTCAGTAGACCAATTGGTGACGGTGGGTGTGACATTGAGGAAGATCTTGAACCCGACCTTGGATTGTCAGTCTCGCAATTGAATTGTCCCTGCTAGAGCTGGCACACACCTTACTGAGCACATCGGCCGTATCTCTGAGATCTTTGCACTTTCCTTGCCCGGTACGAGCTAGGAAATCTTCTATCAGCCTGATGCCGATATTATAGCCCCTGCCTGGATAAGAGAATGCGTCTAGTCAGCAATTGAAAATCTTGCACATACATCTTGTCCAACTGTTTATTGACTTCCGCATACTCATCACAGTCATTACATAGCTGTGCCACGATGGAGCCGTACGTGAGGACGAACAGCTCTGCATTGACCTTGTCCACGCGCTTCCAAGTCTCTTCCGCAATCTTAGCACGAGACATATGATGAGAAGAACGATCAGGGACTCGGCAAGTGCGCTAAGATTGAATTATGGGTTGACCTTGCAACACCACGATTAGCGCTAATATTGAACTGATGTCCGATCTCGGCCGACGGAGCAGTGGGAACCTTGGCAAGAAAAGGTTGATGTGCCGATCTATGGCACCTTTGAGATCAGGCTCTTGAGTTCGTCAAAGCGACTGCTGCTACCGCGTATACGATAGTTTGCCAGAATCCCCGTCTATTCGAGGGGCGGCTTCTGTTCGGAGTCTCCGAAATTGAGAAGCCCTTCCTTTTCGCGCGTGAGCCACATCGGCCCTATCGATAACGTCGTGTAAGCCGGACTTTTACAGAAGTGAGTTTCACAACACCAAGAGTTGTATATTCGATTGGCTACACCAGGCGATTCTTATTGCATTCTTCGATAAATTATCTTCTGGCGCGCGTCATCATCTGGTCTCTTTTTCTCTTTTTCTGGCTGAGGACCTGATACGGTACCTATCTGACACTTTCTGGCGTGGGCTGTCTCCGTCAAAGCGAATTTCGCATGAAGCGCACCGATGGTCCTGGACCTGCCAGCGGTCAGATTGTGAAGAAGAGGAAGCCAGATCGTGATAATGGCAAGAATCTAGTGCGATCCAATGGCTCACATAACGCCGTCATACCGAGCATCAACAGAACGAGCCAACTGCATGCTCCCATCATGCAGCTCATTGGCCATGCCGCCGAAGTTCACGCTTTAAGTTTCAATACGTCGGGCGAGTACCTGGCTTCCGGGTCGTCAGATCGGTCGATATTGTTGTGGAACACATATGGAGAATGCGAGAACTATGCACAATTAAATGGTTCCAAGGGCGCTGTTTTAGACGTCCAATGGTCCGGGGATTCGAGGAGCTTGTACAGTGCTTGTGCAGACTCTGAGGTGTCGACTTGGGATGTCAACTCAGGTCTGAGGTTACGTCGGCATACTGGCCACGACGGCATAGTCAATAGCGTGGATGCGTACAGGCGGGGTACGGAGGTCATAGTGTCCGGCTCGGATGATGCAACGATAGGCTTATGGGATCCTCGACAGAAGGGAGCGATTGATTATCTGGAAACTGCGTACCCAGTGACGGCGGTCGCATTTAATGATTCTGGTAGTCAGATCTTCTCGGGCGGACTTGAAGATGACGTCAAAGTCTGGGACCTTCGAAAGAAGGCAGTCGTCGAGACATTGAGGGGACACACGGATACGATAACGTCCTTGCGTCTATCGCGGGATGGTCAGAGTCTTTTGTCCAATTCTATGGACAATACGTTAAAAGTATGGAATGTCCAGCCTTTCGCCCCGGAAGATCGACTTGTATCGACCTTCCAAGGTGCGGTTCACGGAAACGAAAAGAACTTGTTACGTGCAAGTTGGAGTCACGACGATACAAGAATCGCCGCAGGATCGAGCGACAGATCAGTCATGGTATGGGATGTACGAACATCTAAAATTCTCTACAAGCTACCGTAAGTTGCCAAAGATGAGAGAAAGACGTGAACCAGATTGCTGATACTGCTTAGTGGACATAAAGGCACAGTGAACACTGTATGTATGCATCCTAGAGAACCCATCATCGCGTCAGGCAGTGTGGACAAAGTGATATTCATGGGGGAAATCGCTCCGTGATGATGTAGTACATCAATCTAATGTATGATTAAGAACATCTTGCCCTTGTTCCCCAAACACATTCTGTCTGCCCTCTGAGTTTGATTTAAAGACAATTGTTAGAAAGGGTAGAGCTGATTGAGAGGAGCTCGAATTTGGACTCCACAAAACGCTTGTCGGAACATCATTTCATCGTAGTTCTCTGCCATTGCTGCATATACAGCAAGTTCTTACTCTTAGATCGCACGCTAGATCCTCTTGATCATGTCGGGCGAGGCAGATCAGTTGATGGCCAAGGCTGATAAGAAAGCCAACAGTTCAGGTGGCATGTCGTCATGGTTTTCTGGCGGTATGACATCGCGTTATGAGGAGGCAGCTGAGATGTACACGACCGCGGCGAATCAGTACAGACTGGCGAAACGCAACAGGGAAGCAGGCGCTGCTTTTGAGAAGGCAGCGACGATGCAATTGAAGACGGACGAGGCTGACGATGCGGCCAACACGTATGTCGAAGCTAGCAAGTGTTACAAGAAGGAAGATGCGGCTCGATGTGTCCAGATGCTGGAGCATGCCATCGATAGGTTCACGAAGCGAGGCAATTTCAGGAGGGGGGCGACGTACAGGCAGCAAGTGGCAGAGATATACGAACAGGAATTGATGGACGCACCAAAGGCGATGGAGGCGTATGAGACGGCTGCCGAGTGGTTGGCGTCAGACAATGCTGAATCACAGGCAAACAAGTTGTTTTTGAAAGTGGCAGAGATTGCTGCGCTCGAGGGAGACTACCCACGAGCGTGTCAGAGATTCGAGTCTGTCGCAAGCAGCTCGGTCCACAACGGACTTACCAAGTGGTCCGTGAAGGAATACTACCTGAAGGCTGGCATCTGTCATCTCTGCAAGAACGATATTGTCGCCGTCAAACGCGCACTCGATCATTACGCGACGGAAGACATGACGTTTGCTTCGACCAAGGAGTTTCAACTACTCAATGAACTCGTCGAGGATATGGAGAATGGCGACCCTGAAGAGCTCACGAATCACATTTACGTGTATGATCAAGTCATGAAATTGGATAAATGGAAGACGACGATGCTCTTGAGAATCAAGAATCAAATGAGCGAGGAGCCAGACTTGACTTGACGAGCTTTGCACTGTTTCGTTTCGTGCAGTAATTTATACATGTTCTTTTTTCTGTTTCAAGCATTAGCTAGAATACCATTCGTCACATGACATCTATTTCGATTGCCTGAAACGTCAAGGCTGGGATGAATGAATGACCGAGACTTGAAATACGATTGCGCCGAATTGATTTTCGCCGTCTCGGTACCCTGGAAATGAGCGATAGATGTCCAAACCTTCTTGTTTCGTTGTCACGCCAGGCAACAATTGGGTCAATCGATCTCCCGCCAACATGTGTTCAAAGTCCGCGTACTGTGTGACTGATACGACGCGACAGGCAAGTTCTACTGATTCGTCGCTAGAGGTAGTTTGAAAGATGAGTACATCGTTTCTGCGAATAGAAGAGACAGAGGTATCATTTAAACGCCCTTCGAATCTCTTGGTGGAAGATTGCAGTAATTTGAACCAACGCGGTTGAACATGTAAATAATGTACTTTTTCTCCGTGCGACATTCTTCTTCAATGCCGTTTCATCTATACTAGATGGAATGTGGAGAGAATATCATATCGATTCAGGTTTTGGAAATAAAATTCAAGTCTCGGAACCTCCGAAACACCATCTCTCTCTCCCCCATTCTTTCTTTTCTTTTCTTAGTGAAAGAGAGATTGTGATGGGTAAATCATCCAAGGATAAACGCGACATTTATTATCGCTTGGCGAAAGAACAAGGATACCGAGCTCGTTCGGCATTTAAATTACTTCAAATCGACGACCATTATCGCCTGTTTACGCCTAAGACGAGACGCGTGGTGGATCTATGTGCTGCACCAGGGAGTTGGTCACAGGTCATTCTTCAAAAACTCCCTACGGTCGACGGCGGTGCTGGCGCCGACTCAATCTTGGTGTCTGTGGATTTACAACCGATGGCGAAATTGTCTGGTGCACATATGATTCAAGCAGACATAACGGCTCCCAAAACGCACAACCTCATCCTCTCGTACTTTCCGGAATCGGAAAAAGCGGATCTCGTAGTGACGGACGGAGCACCGGACGTCACTGGGCTACACGACCTCGACACGTACTTGCACCACCAACTCTTGTCTGCAAGTCTCGATCTCAGTCGTAAAGTACTCAAACGAGGCGGAACGTTCGTCGCCAAGATCTTTATGGGTGGTGATCAAGAATTACTCCAGAACCAAGCCGCCGTCGAATTTCACCGCGTCACAGTCTATAAACCACCTAGTTCTCGAGCTAGCAGTATGGAACACTTCCTCGTCTGTGAGGGATTCAATCCAGATGCAGTCACCCAAATCAATCCCGAAACTCATCAAGAATCAGCAGCTCTACCTGAAAAAACGGTCGGCGTTCATGCGTTCATGAGCATGGGCGATTTGAGCATGTACAACGGGACCGTCACTGGCCGATCATAAACCATCTTTCGGAACGAGTTTTGTAATAATTGTAAATGTGTATAAAAAATCGTATATAAAACAGGGCTATAATTTACAAGAAAAAAATTCTACAAGATGGGAGGTGTTCTTCACATTTGGCCTGCGGCCACTTGTTGTTTGATCATTAATATCTGACTTTTTTGTGCTTGTGGAAGTGCATTGATTTGAGCATCGGTCAGTGCAAGAACCTGGGCTATCAGAGCCGCAGTATTGGGATCACGTTGAGGCGTAGGTTGACGTTGTTGTTGTTGTTGAGGTGCTGGAGAATTTCTAAATTGAGGTGCTTGTTGTGGCGGGGGAACTGAAGGAGCAGGAGAATTCCTGAATTGTGCTTGTTGTTGTTGGTGCAAAGACGGCGGCGGCTGCGCACTCGGTACTGTGCCATTACTGATGACTTTTGTCAAAACTTGCGCGTCCACAAGATTCATCAGCAAGAGTGCCTGCAAGATGGCATAACTCAAAGGCGGCGCTTGTTTCAACAAAGCTTCCGCCTGAGCCGGGTTCGAATGCACAAGTGCTTTGAATTGAGAAATGACATCTAAAAGTTGTGTCGGCGGCATCGTGCTTAACGTGCGAGATATGGCATCCGTCGCGGAAATGCCCGGTGCAGGCTGCGTGCCTGCCGGAAGCGGTGGAACAGCAGACATCGTCGACAGCTGAGGTGGTGGCGGAACGCTGCCTGCCGCTGGCCGACCAAACTGTTGTGCAAACGCAGGAGGAAGTGCCTGTGGAGGGGGCGGTGGAGGGACAGACGCCGCCGTCGTCGTCGTCGTCGTCGTCGTCGTCGTCGTTCCAGCAGGCTTGCCCTTGTTCTGGTCGGAGTCACTGAACGCGACACGGAGCTGCCTGTTGCCGACATCATATCCATCCAGATTTCTCACGGCACTCTGTGCATTACCAGCATCCATGTACTCGCAGAACCCATAGCCCTTCCCACGACCGTTCTCCTTGTCAAAAACGAGCCGGAAATTCTTCACGGGGCCAATCTGCTTGAAAATCTCAGTCAGCTGCTCCTCAGTATAGTCGTAAGGTATGTTGCCGACAAAGACCACCGACATGACTGCAAGACTAGTCTACCCTGCACCCTGTATACTAATCAGAGTAGAAATTCAAAGTGGAAGGTTGAAGCAGTTTCAGGCGGGACGGGCGGGAGGACAGAAATGATCCCGAAATGAGGCCGACTGCGGCGCGTGAAAGTGCTCACCGCGCATCTCCATAAGCAACATTGCTGGTGTTCTTGACACAAAGACTCGCGGCGAGTATTCGATACAAGTCATGACGAAAGCCACTCAGACTCTCACCTACACTCTGTCCTTCTTCGCGGTCTGGGCTGTGCTCATGTCCAATATCCTCCCGTTACCCACCCCACTTCTTGATATCCTCCCGGCTGTATGTATTGCGAATGAATAGCTACTCAATCATGTTGGACCGTGACTTATACGCGTAGCTGCCACTCTGGATTCTGGTGACGTTCGGAGCGTACCTCTTAGGAACTCTCGGATGGAACATCTCCACCTTTAAGGATAAGGAAGGAGCATACAAGTCTCTGCTCAAGGAAATCGAACAGGCAAAGGATGATTTACGAACAAAGGGCGTCACAGTCGACTAGCTAGCACGCGAACAATCTGTCTGTTGGCCCCATGTATAGCCACTTTATGTATATATATCGTGTCCTCTACTTGAATTGGTTCTCAGTCGAGTCTCCGCCCATCGCTTTGCTCCCGCTCGATCCAGCCATGACAAGTCCCAGAATGTCATCGACGTATTCCGCTCCACTCCATTTTTGGTGCTTCAGCATATCTGCACCACTGTCCTTCTCTGGTTTCTGTATCAGGTTCGTGTAGGCCAACATTCCCTGAGTCTTGAAAGCGCTTGATAGTTGGTGCGCAATCAGACCAGCTGAGTGCAGCCCTGCGAGTGAAACAAGCTGTAACACGAATCCTTCCTTGGCCATGTCCCAGATGAAGCTTTGCAGCTTCTCGTCCGTGAAGCCTTGAGCTGACCAATTGAAAGACGGAGACAGGTTGTAAACAAGCATCTTGTCTGGGTGCACCGCCTTTATGCGTTGTGCAAACTCCCGAGCATATTCCAGATCTGGCGTCTTGGTCTCCAACCACAAGAGATCGGCATATGGCGCAAACTCAATCGCTCTCTTGACCGCGGCATCTATACCGCCGGCAAAGTGGTAGAATCCTTCTCTAGTTCTCGCAACGTCCGCGTCCCACTGGATGTCCATATGGTAAGTGTTTCTCGCGATCTGACGAGCTTCGAACGTGCTCTTTCCTGCAGCGGCCTGGAGGTATTCGTCAATGTCCTTTTGCTCGTACAGCTGTTTCTTCATGGCTTCTACCACAGCCTCGCCGAAGGTCACAAGCTTGTGATCCGAGAGCCACTGTTCCTCTGCTGCGTCGATGACGGCACTGCCAGATCTTGTTCTTTCTGCGGCGGCGATATGTTCAGCCAGGGGAACAATATTCTCGCCTGTAACTCCGAGAATGTACTCCTGATCTCTACCGTCAATGTTGGACGAGATGAGTTTACTAGACTCCGAATCCGTCCTCGCAATCAAGACAGTCTCCGTGCCAAGCAGGTCGAATTGAAGACGAGCGGCAATCAGTCTCGAGATTTCCTCACCTGTAGGAACGATAATCTTTCCGCCCTGGTGGCCACATTTCTTTCCTCCGTGGAGCTGATCTTCTATATGGATACCACTGACACCAGCTTCCACAAAGAGCTTCGCTTGCTTCATGACGGTGCTCAGGCCTCCATGACCAGTGTCGGCATCAGCTATGACAGGCCTAAGATAGTCCACCAACTCACTCGCTCCATTCGTCTTACAGTGCTCCGCCCACGTCTTCTTGTCATGAAGAATTTGAGCTCTGGTGATTCTATCCACACAGTTCGGGACTGTCTCATAAGGATAATCTGCGAGATCGGGACCGACGTCATTGGTAGGAGTCAGTGTAGAGGACGCAGCCCATCCTGAAACATAGCAGACCTCGAGGTTTCGGGCGTACTGGGTCATTTGTATCGGGTCGATCGCGCCCATAGTGTGACATGGTGTCTTGTTCTTGTGGTGCTCGCTCAGCAAGTTCCATAATTTCTTCGCCTGCGTATTGGCAAACGAGGTCGTCATGGGCGGCACAGAGGGGCTATTACGAGCTGCAAAGACCTGCGTCGCTCCGTACGGCCTGTAGATCTGACTGAACCGCGGGGAAGACATCCACGACTCGAGTTCTGAGATCTCTGCCTTGTACTGCGACGAAAACATCCTCCGAGTGGTCGTCGATATGTGTGGCACCGAGCGACGAGTAATTGAGTACATATCTAGAGGCAGCAAGGACGCCAGTACACAGTGAAACACAAGTCTATTGGAAGAGTGGAGCGGAAGAAACCGCGGGGAAGTTTCCTGAGCCAGAGCCGAAGGTGTGGCGTAGAACAGCGCAACGTCAGGCATTTCAGTCAGAGGTGATGTTCTTGTGGAAAGGATCGAGTACAAGGAGTAATGCTCTCAGCATGCCCATCCTAATGTACATCTACATCTACATCTACATTTGCACAAGACACATCTAGACCACAATCTCGGGCATCGGCTGAACTGCACCAACCTTCTGGCCTCTGTAATCTGCCGTCTCGTAGTTGCCCCGCTGTATGACCCTGTCTCGTTGCCCTCTGCGCCGGCGACCGCCGGCTGAGGCCTGAATTGCGGCGTTGGCGGCAGTGCCAATGAAAAGAACAGTTGCTATGACGTGGAATGCAAACAATGTTTTGGCGAGATTGCACGAATCAAAGACCTGCTGCGTGATGTTGTTGACACCAAAGACACCAAAGGTTCCAAGCCCGCTGCCGAGGCCTTGGTAACCAGATCCTACGCCTGTGGTCAACGTGATTGCCAGCGTCTGGCAACTGTAATTGAGAGTCTGATTCAGGGAAATCCCAAGGACGATTGTAGCAGCGAACCAGGTGACGAAGGCTATGGTGTCACCGACCGTCAACAACATCGGCACCGCGAAACAGCAGAAGCTGAAGAGGACGTACGCGACGGAGACCGCACCGACCACTTCGCTGAAGGTGACGGCCGCCGGAGGACTAGCGTTGCCAACAACCAGACTGTTGATCGATGTGAACCGCTGAACCATAACTGAGGCGATCGCAAGATCCACGATCAAGATTGCCAACAGGAGTATCCTGATGGAAAACCCACAGAATGCCGCGAAGAATCGGGTGATCCATCTTAATGGAGAAGGATAGGAGCTGTGGTCCCGACTGGTCGCGTTCACTGGAATCATATAGCTCGGGGCTCCTGTCGCAATCGGTATCATTCAGCTCGATCCACCTGGACCTGTTGTCGCGACTAACTGGAAAAGAAGCGCTTTGATCTATATGTCCGTGAGCACTTTAGAAACTGCAGAAGCAGGATTGCGTCTGTGCGCATTGTTGAATTGCTGGAACAGGCAGTGAGACTTACATACTCATGAAACTTGTTTTTGACCACGTTGCAATCGTGTTTGATTGGTTTTGAAATTTCTCACCCTTTTCTAGAATCGAGTAGGTCAATTATGTCGAGAGGATCATACCAAGATCTTGACATATACTTGGAGCCTACAATAGAACGACAATGTCGTGTGCTGCGTCGTCGAAGAGCATTTGAACATCATGCTTCCGCATTTCGTTTCTGTGTCTTGATGCGTATTGAGTAAACGTCATCTTGATGCGTATTGAGTAAACGTCGGGGTTACCACAAGGAGAACGATGGTGAGCGCGTAAATATATGACTTCTGTACGTAGTCTGCCACGTGAGACAAAAATCATCTATGAAAATCAGCAATAATCTGTCGTTAGCGACCTCATAATCACAACATGTAGCATTTGAAAATCTGATCATATTCGTGCGGATTAAACGGAGTCCTCGACACCAGCGGTCGCTACCTGGTTCTGCGTTCTAACTTTAACATTGCTGTTGTCAACGATGTGGTCTACTCTCGTGTTCCAGGGACTGCCGTGGTCTAAAGCACTAATCGCGAGTGAGCTTTCCTGTCCCGGGAGAAACAAAGAATATGGAGAGAGCCTTACGCAGGATACCGCAGCTGTCTGATCGCAGGTTTCTCAGCACTTTGGAGCAATAGACGACTCTTTGCAGCCTCCTTGCCCAGATCATAGTGGTTTATGTTGCGAGACTCCCAGAGTCCGTCCTTCGGACGGTAGTAGTCGATGACTCCTGCAAAGTAACCCCTACCGTCGTGACTCGAGGCATAGGCTTGGTCGAATTTATAGATAGAATATGACAGGACACCGAAAGCGAGCATGTTGCGCCATATCGGGGACGAGAAGTCTAGCAGTGAGTCAGTAGAGCATCGCAAGAGGCCTCTCGCGTGTGATCGACTCTACCTTCACTGACAGCCTCGGCCTGTGAAGCCTGTGGTGGTGGAATGTGAGAATTGAAACGCTTGTTCGCTATAGCGCGTCTCGAAGATCGGACAGCACTCGAACGCAACATGATACCGAGTCAATTGGAGAGGAACCTGCGCTATTATACCCTTGTAGAGAGTCGCAGATGAACGAGCGATTCCCGCAATAGCCGAGCTCCTGCTGACCACAGCGGGCACAAATTGAATCAATATCATCTCCTCATTCTGGATCTCGTTCTTGGCTGCTGCTGCTGGGTATCGGTAAGTTCTGTCGCATCGCATACTCACGGCTTCACTACTTGAAAGACTGTCTCCGCGATGACTCGCGATCCTTGGGCAGATGATTGGGAGGACGACTGGTCTAATGCCGCGCAGAGGCAGGCGACAAGCTCCGAGATCTGGTCGCAGGCAAATTCAAGGACGACGCCGCCCGCAGATCTTCGCAGTCTGGCTCCACAGGTAGCATATAAGCCAGTGATAAGGATTCTCAAGCGGGAGAAAAGCTCGTCTGATGCCACCGAGGGCGCAGGGACCGGTGACGGGCGGTCGAAGCAGGCTGATTCCGACAAGGCGACCCGTGAGGCAAGGTATAAAGAAGCAAGAGAGCGATTATTTGGCTCTTCTGGGACAAAGCCTGCTTTGGAAAATATGGATCGTAGAAAATTGGACCTTGCAGCTGGAGATGTACATGCTTCGAGACCAGCACGCCAGTCTAGGGGACCATCAGAAGCCGGCCGCGGAGGTTTCGCGCGGCGTGAAAGGCAAGTTTGAGAACAAGAGCCATGGCTGGCGAAGATGTATGCATCGCAAAAGACATTACTGTGGTCTAGCAGGTTTGGTATTGATCTTCCAAGCGCATCATTACCATAACAGAGACCATGACAATAATCATTGTCTTGTGGTCAGACTGCCCTTGTCTCCTCACCAAAATCCACAGCGACCCATCGCGAAGGATAGCTAGGCTATCTCAAGCAAGGACAGATAGTGATGATTCTCTTGGTTACACAGTCTCGACGTAAGTGCTGCATGAGGGTCAATGTGGTATAAATTCTGCAAGTGGTCGACCACAGCGGGTCTTCGATACGGCGCAGCTTTATGGCGTCTGCGGGATTGTACGACAATGTACGACCAGAGTCGGCAGGAATTCCATCAAATTTGCCGCAGTGAATTGGTCGATTCTCCTTCCTGAATCGCGCGAAAAGTATTTCTAGGATGGGGAGACAATCATTTCCCAATCGTCTGTCGCAAAACGTTTTCGATATCCCCACAGACCAACACCTCAATCGTACTTGTTATGTGCAACGACCTGATAAAAAATAGCTTTTCTTCAATCATGTAAGCAATTACCACGAAACTATAAATGACATGCTCGCACCTCGAAAGACAGAAGGACAAGCATAACAGAGGCCCAATCACCTGTGTAAACACGGTCTAGTACTCAACTCATCATACAAGTACAATTGATTCTATAACATAATACTGTAAATAACACCACATATTGACGCCGATAGCATATGCTTGTTCACATTGCCCGTCTACATTTTCTCAAATATTGGTCAAGGTGACGATGGGACTTTTGCCGAGAGTGACGCCCTGCTTTGGTTTGGCCCTAGTCAGATTCTGTACTTGATGCAATTCGATGCCGCTCGATTCTCCAACTTCCATGACGGTAGAAGAGTCAGTATTGTTGAAGAGCATATGCATTCGTTCGAGACTCTGGCCCGCTGTCTCGCGCATGTAGACGGCACAGACGATAACGCCAATGACGCAGCATGTGCCGTAGAAAAAGTATGGCCCGCTCGTTGATGCTTTCAAGAAACTTGGAGCGGAAATGGCTACAGCGAAATTCGCAAGCCAATTGACGTACTGCTGTAAAGCACAAGCTCTGGATCGTTGTCGCGTAGGCATAATCTCAGCAGAGTACGTCCGTAAAATGACTGCCCAACTCGCCGAGAAGGCTGCAACAAAGAGGTAAATCATGACTATGATGGTCCATTTGGCGGCCGAGCCACGCACTGAAATACCATCTTCATCTTGTTGTCCACGGGCCGCGAAACAGACCCCCATAGTTAGCATCGAGATTGCCATGACTGAACCACCGATCAACGTTGGCCTCCTTCTGCCTGTCCGATCCACGAAGAAACCAGGAATGGAAAAGACTACCAAAGTGGCTCCAATGATGGAGGATGCCAAAAAAGAGGAAGAGTTGGATACCAGACCCGCAGACTTGAAGATCGTCGGCGCGAAGTAGAGGATAGCATCGATTCCGACGGCCTGCTGGATCACCATCAGGAACAGAGTGAGCCAAGCTCGACCCCGTAAGTCTCTCGAAAATATCTCGGAGTAAGAAGCGCTGTTCTGTGCTTCAGCAGTTACACCCTGCTTCATCTCTGCCACCTCATCTCTCAGCAGCAGAATACCCTCTTCCGACTCTTTTCCGATTGGATCACCGCGCAGGAAATTCAGGGTAGATTCCGCTTCTTCATTGCGTCCCTTGCTAAGCAACCATCGGGGAGAATATGGCATCCACAGATTGCCCAGGATCAGTGCGACTCCCACGCAGAACTGGATCACGAAGGGAATTCGCCAGGAGTAGTTGCTATCGATGTTGACCGTAGCATAGGTGATGAAGTAGCCGCACATTGCACCGAACGAGACAAACATCTGTACCATGCAGCCTAGCTGTCCTCTCATGTTGACCGGTGCTATCTCGCATATGTACGTGATACAGCACGAAAAAGCCAGACCGGTGCCGATGCCATACACTACACGGCCGATGAACATCTGCGCCAGCGACTTGCCAAAGAACGAGATTACACATCCACCGAGAGACACCGCTGCCCCTAGACTTATCGTCCATTTACGGCTGATAAAGTCGCTTACGACTCCATTGGCAATACTGGCAACGGCTGCAGCGACCAGGAAGATGGAGATGAATATGCCCCGTACACCTGCCGACATGACACCGAATTGCTCCGTGAATTGAGGCATAGTCGTGATTGGACCCACAAAGCCGGTATCCAGACCATACAGGAGACCCGCGAGCGAGACATGACTCGCTATGAGATGAATCTTCACCTTGTGATTCATGATACGTCTGCTAAGCACCAGTCAACGACTACGTCGATCGAGACATCGTCCACACCGACAGCTCTGAAAGAACGAGAGAGAGACAGACGGAGGCATTGCCTTCCATCCCGCGCAGGGACGACTATTTTCCATCCCCCGCGGGCGCGCGGTTAATCAGCTCAGCCTGTTTTACTAAACTCACTACCAGCTGAGCCAAATCTGCAAACTTTATCTGCATCTCGTATCTCGTCGCAAGAGCACGGGAAGTAGTCGATCTGAGATTAAACGACTTGACTCACGCAGCTCGAAATAAATTTGTGTCTGACAATTCTGCCCCGTACTTGAACAACAGGGTCTCAATGGCTGAGGCAATCAAGGAGTCGGTAAACGCTCTCGCCGAGAAGGTCAGCGAGGTCACTAGTATCGATGACGGTCTTCACCTTGACGAGGTGACCGGCGAGCGAGTGTCCAAGACGGAGCTCAAGAAGCGAAAGAAGAAGCGCGATAACGATGCAGAGAAGGCCACGAAGGCCGCCGCGAGACCCCCGAGGGCCCCTGTGAGCAGCAAGGTAGCCGGAGCTGATGCTCAGGCCGAGGAAATCAATCCGAATGAGTTCCACAAGATTCGCTCCGCGGCGATCAACGACATGCGGAGCAAGGTCTCGTCTGGAGGCAAGACACCGTATCCTCACAAGTTCGAGGTTTCTACACGATTGCCAGCCTTTATCGAGAAGTACAGCCATCTGCAGAGGGGAGATTTATTGAAGGACGACGTCATCACGGTCGCAGGCAGAGTACACAACAAGCGAGAGGCAGGCACCAAGCTTCGCTTCTATGACATTCACGCCGAGGGTGCCGTCGTTCAGATCATGTGTCAGCTGCAGGACTGCAAGGAGGGCGAGGACTTTGTCGAGATGCACGACCTTATCAAGCGTGGTGATATTGTCGGGATCCGAGGTTATCCTGGCCGAACCTCCCCCAAGGGTAGGGAGGGCGGTGAGCTTTCGGTCTTCTGTCACGAAATCGTGCTCTTGTCGCCGTCGCTTCATATGCTGCCAAAAGCTCAAAGTGGACTGAAGAACCAGGAGACACGTTACCGACAGCGATACCTGGACTTGATCATGAACAATTCTACTCGAGAGAAATTCATCATGAGAAGCAGAATCATCAAGTATGTACGAAAGTTCCTCGATTCACGAGACTTCATGGAGGTTGAGACCCCGATGATGAACATGATTGCCGGTGGTGCTACTGCCAAGCCTTTTATCACACACCATAATGATCTCAATATGGATCTCTTCATGCGAGTCGCTCCTGAGCTGTATCTCAAGATGCTTGTCGTCGGAGGACTCGATCGAGTGTACGAGATTGGCCGCCAATTCAGAAACGAAGGTATCGACCTGACACACAACCCAGAGTTTACGACATGTGAATTCTACTGGGCATATGCGGATGTCTATGACGTGATGGACCTGACTGAAATCATGATTTCGGAACTTGTCAAGGAAGTCACTGGAAGTTACGAGATCAAATACCACCCAGAAGGTCCAGAAGGCCCAGAGTTGACCCTCAACTTTGCGAGACCTTGGAGACGTATCGATATGCTGCCATATCTGTCTGAGAAGCTCGGAGTCCAATTCCCTGCTGCCAAAGATCTGCAAACGCCAGAAGCCAATCAGTTCTTGAAGGACCTCTGCAAGAAGAACCAGGTAGAATGTTCTGCCCCTCACACCTCGGCACGATTATTGGACAAACTTGTCGGAGAGTACATTGAGTCTGAAGGAATCAATCCTACCTTCATCACAGGTCATCCTCAGATGATGTCTCCACTAGCAAAGTCTCATCGTGACACTCCTGGTGTCTGCGAGCGTTTCGAGGTCTTTGTCGCTACCAAGGAAATTTGCAATGCTTACACCGAATTGAACGATCCATTCGACCAGCGACTACGATTCGAGGAGCAAGCCGCGCAGAAAGACCAGGGTGACGATGAAGCACAACTCGTGGATGAAAACTTTTGCACTGCTCTCGAATATGGTCTGCCGCCTACTGGTGGATGGGGAATGGGAATTGACCGTATGGTCATGTTTTTGACTGACTCCAACAACATCAAGGAAGTCTTACTGTAAGCCATTTTCCTACAAAATTTGAAGAACTAAGATGCTAACGAGAATGTAGTTTCCCTGCCATGAAGCCTTCAGATCAATAAATAGAACGATACTGATACGAGACCCCTTTTCCATAACCATAGCATAGTAAATCATCATACTTCCGTAGCACATGACTCACGACTCATCGACTTTGTCCAAGATTGTTTCATCGTAGATCGTCTTCTTTTGCGCAATACGAGGGTCAATCTCATGGAAATATCCTTAAAGTAAGCACAGGCGATTGAGAGCATTTGTTCGACGCAGCTCAATACAAAGAGGAAAGAGAGAGGGAGGCCGATCATCAGGAAAAAAAAATGAGAAGAGGCAAGAGACACAAGCAGGCCGTATGGACTATTATATTACCGGAGGGACTACCCCGTGCTTCCCGATCCGCCACGCTAGCCAAAGCCTGGGGAGACGAACACCCACCCGTGTCTCGTAAGAGTCCCTTTTGCCTTGCAGCGAGATATTGTCCATGAACTCGAAGGGCTGGCTTTTTGTCAGAAGTCAAACATGCACAGCGTCCTATGGTAAAACGAAAAGTCACATCAATGATCTGGCTAAGAAGTGCGTGATCCAGGTTCTGCTAGGCTGGCTTTCCATTTGATGAAGACTCTATATTGCTTCTCGCTCGCCACTTGGCGGCTGTGACTTCGATGCTTTGACTCATCTCAGCTGCGTCCACTGTCAGCTCGTCTAACTTGGCCGGGCCCTTCTTCCTGGATATGATTCGTTGTAGCGCCCTTTTACAATTCGCCTTGTGATGTCCAACCTTGCCACACCACGAGCGGGTGCATTTATATTCGGCCCCGAGATGTGTCGCTCTCGACCTGCAGAATGGGCACGTTTTCTAGTTCAGAGGAGTTACTTCAAAAGGGGGAAACAGTAGAAATGTTATCTTGCTATACTGTAGTTTCATCGCCCCTTGTATAGACTCGAAACAACAGCATCATGTACATTGTTTGTCCTGACGACAATCCAGGGTGTCCAGTGTTGTTTGTTGTCAATGGAAATTGCACTCAGACTCAGCTTTGTTCTCAGATCGGGAAAAGTGTTCCCGCTCATCGGCTGAAATCTGACCTGGTGCTTGACCCTCTATATGAGCTGCCTTGTCCAGCAAAGAGTTTCAGCCACTACCGTTCGAGCCTACTGTTGATTAGGGGTTCAGGGGTTCAGGGGGGTTCCAGTGATGTTAAAAAAGGACAGGATCCCCCCCCGTCCGTAGTCAAGAACCATCTCCGTCGATTCTACCTACAACGTACCTGTGAACGTTCACACATTGGTCCATCACACGCATATCTCGGCATGTCCTGTGCGATGATGACTCCTATCGAGCAAGCCCTGATTATCAAAAGCCAGCCGGTCTGCTGGAGGACAGTGAAAGGTTGACAGAGGCACGGATTTCAGCGGATTCCTGAAACAAAACTCATCTCATGCTCATGACCAGCTTCATGAAGTACCGCGATGAAGTACCGCGATGAAGTACCGCGATGAAGTACCGCGATGAAGTACCGCGATGAAGTACCGCGAGTGTCTGCTGACACCCAGACGACTAGATCATCAATAAATTCAAACGACTCGCGGCGCGGTCTCCACGATGAAGGATGTCGGAACATCGAGCCTTTGGCAATTTTCACCTGGCATGTGACAGACAGAAATATGATTTTTCACTGAAAAGGTGGCCTTTTGGTCTAGTGGATTATCCGCCTCTCTCCAAAAAAAAAAATCTCTGGTCTAGTGGATTATTCGCCTCTCTAACTCTCTCCTCTCCTTCTCCTCTTGATTTTTTCTCTCTCTCTAACTCCCTCCTCTCCTTCTCCTCTTGAGAGAAAAAGATTTTTTCGTCGCCTGCAGGACTTGAACCTACGCGCACTAGTGCATTAGATTTCAAGTCTAACTCCTTAACCGCTCGGACAAAGCGACTTGACATGAAATCGCTCTAAATAAAATTTTATATATTACTTGTCAGACTCAGGAACACCTCCATGTCTCGAAATTGCCTATAGGATCACTTCCACAAATAAGCGGCACGACTAGTATAGTTATAGTTCACTATTCACGAGGTTGAACTACTCTTGCTTTGACATGGTATGAGCTCCTACGATCGCTTAATACAATGGGGGAGCATTGGTGACTATTGTTATAGTGCAACTGACTATCTAGTGATGATCAGGAAATTCGAGTCGAGCTTCTTAGCACTCGCTACCGTCCAGCTTCTCTCTAATTTGCCACGAATGAGAGTGCGAGCCAGCCGTCATCGTGATTCAAATACGGTTGATTCGAACAGACTGCGAGCGACTGTGAGCGGACCTGCTTAAATTTAGCGTGTAGTATGAGTCTCTTACTGCAAATGCACCATATTTCGTCAAGACTATTCTTGCGCACATGAAGTTCTTACAACTTGCCTGCGCTTAGAAACCGTCAAGACGAAAGACATTAAATAAGGACTCTGCAGGTGTGCCGAACCCCCTCTCTTTCCTGACGGCATAAGAAACCTCGCTGCCGCGCGTCACTCCAACAACAGCCTTCGTCTCTCGGTCGATGATCGGACCACCACTTGAGCCAGGCTGCGGAATCGTATCAAAGAGTAACGTGTTGAGCTCGTCATATGTTCCCGTCGCAGCCTCTCTACCGGAACGATCTTGATATAGCGTAATCTCAGAATCTTGCCAGGACCAGATCGACTTGGGGGTACCGGAGGCTACAGTCGTATCGTGCAGATTATAGACTTGTATAGGATTGCCCATGGGACATGGGTACGGACTGACGCGGAGGGGCTGTAGCTTGTTTGCCTCGGGGATGTTGAGGAGTAATATATCGCTCATGACGAGATGGCTCGCGACACTGACGACAGGTATAATGTCTCCAGAATTCGTAATGATGACCGTCCGCGTCCGGTTCATATTAGACAGCTGCTCATTCGCATCATAAGAGCGGCAGTGCGCATTGATCTGATGCAACGGGTGCGCGCAGGTAGCTATCAGAGAGCCGTCGAGAATTGCAAAACCTGAAGATAGAATGACCTCGCCTCTTTTGCCATTGTCGGATGCAGGAAGAACATGAGCTATAGTTACTATACTCTCTGAAATTTCATTCAAAGAATGATCAGGCGATCCGGCATTGCCATTCTTCAGCACTGAAGGTATCTCCACATTGGCTTTTGCATTCAGATCGTTGAGCATATCCTGCAAGCACAGAGACTGAGTCGAGTGCGAGATGTGATTCATAAGAAAATCGTATAACGCTTGGCTTGGACTCAATCTAGGAGGTTCGTGGACCGTTCGAAACTCATCTGGCGCGAGTACTGACGCAGATTTCGGAGATTGAGATATATCTAGTGTAAAAGGTTCCGCCGGACTCTTATCATATTTTTTCCTGAACAAATCTTCGAGAGGTGATTCTGAAGCCTTGTCACTGCGAGCCACATCTCTTTTCTTCCCAACATGGACAGTGTTAAACTTTGTATGGGGAGACGGTGCTGGTGGTGGGGGCGAATTGATCATGCCACCCACCACACGCGCATATCCTCTGACAAGGCCGCGCCACTGGCCAGAAGCAGAGAGAGATCGAACAGCGAATCTGTTCCTGATAATCATAGTCAGACCAGCTGGATGGAGGCAAGGATGAGCAGGTAAGGAAAGTGTCGTTGCCTCCCCGATGAAGGGACCCCACTCATGGGCGAATTGCGGGACGATTTCGTGATCAGCCGCGACTCCACTCGTCTACTAACACAGGGAAACATCTATATCAACACAAGATATCTGGCGCCAGCCGTTCTTCGGCCGTGCAATGTCGTTCTCTTCGGACAACAGCGTCGTTATTCATGCTCATATCGACACCTGTTACGACATTCTCTCCGATCCCGATTCGTTTGAGGATTTCATGAAGCATGATATCACCACGCACGTCTCCATAAAGTCACGAGACCTGGTCTATATCGACGACAACCTCAAAATAAGCGTGGTCCCCGAGGCAAACGGTGTAACAGGGGTGGTAGAACAGAACGGGACCTGGGAGAGGTGCCCTAGGATTCATTTCGAGCTTACCGAGACCGTTACATATCTTGGCATTGCGAAGGAGATCCCAGTCGTCGGGTATATCGCAATGTCCGCCTCGCGTAAGATACATATCGATCATAGGTCGGCGTCGGATGGTCTTGTGGTCACTGATAAGGTTCGGCGATTCAGGGATATTTCAGCCGCGCTGCCTAGCCCGTCGTATGATTCGACGAATCGCTTGTTGGCAGACGAGGATTCTGCGTTGGACGAACTCGTCGTTGACACCGAGGCCGTAACACTTGACCCTCCTTCCCTCGACGACAAGAACAGCATATTCTCATCGCCAGCGCTGCCCGCGTCCGAGCTGGAAGGCAGTGCGACCGAGGTTGAAGAGTCTTTGACGGGCGTGACGAGTTGGTACTTGAAGTACTTTACAGAGATAGAAGCAAGGCGGAGTCATAAAGCATTCATGGAGCGTTACAGCGAATACGTCACATCACGTCGCACCGAGCAATCCAGCGCATAGCACAAAACCGGCGACAACAGCACACATTAGGGACTGCAACTTGGGAGGGGTTGTGTAAGCAAGCAATGTATATTATAGCAACTAATTATTTTGACCAAGATGTCAAATCAAGAAGTCTTTGCACCGTATTTGTTTACAAGCTTACCATCGGGAACAGCAAAGAAGATGATCCTTTCAGCCTCCTTGTAGGCCTTGTCCACGATGAAGTATCCCTTGCGCTCGAATTGAATCACATCACCCGCTTTCAGCTGTCGAACGTTCAGATCTGCCTGGGCCAAGGTCTTGAACTCGGTCTTCTCTGTCAAAAAGTCCTCGACCGAGTCGCCCTCCTCGAGCTTGTCCTTCGTGATTAGGTGATCAAATTCTCGCAGTTCGATGTCTGCGAGTTCAGGCTCAACGGATAGCCATGTTAACTTCTTCGAGGTCTTCTTAAAGTCACCCTCGAGATGCAATTTCATCTCGACAGAGACTATCTTGCCATCTGCATCTTTCGTAATCTGACTTACAAACGCATTGCCCCAATCCATTAAGGTAATTTCCTCGTCTTGTGCCAAAGTATTGGCATCCTCCTGCTCAATAATGATATTGTCCGAGAACCATGTCTTTTTGAATCCTAGATCTGCGTTTTTCTTGTGTTTAGGTAGATCACTGGCGGCAGCCCCACCTGTGCGACCAGTGATCTTCACCGGTGTACCCTCGGCAATAGCCGTATGGCGAGGTGCGATTGGATCGATCTCTTTCTTGTTGATAGCCCAGATGGAAGTCCAGTCCAAATTGTTCGTATTCTTCGACGGTCCTTGAGATAGGATGAATTCACGCAGAGAGTCGACTTGCATACCACGTCTCCTGATACCCCTGACAGTAGGGAATCGGGGATCATTCCAGCCTTCTACGAATCCTTGATCCACAAACCACTGCAACTTCCTCTTGCTCAATAAAGTGCGAATGAAATTCATTCGAGCAAAGTCCCAGACATGAACTTTTCTTAGGGAAAGCTTCTGTAAGAACCAATCATATTGAGGATTCCTGTCGCGATATTCGATCGTTCTCAAGGCATGTGTCACGCCCTCAATGCTATCGACGATCGGACAACAAAAGTCGTATGTCGGGTAGATTTTCCATTGCGATCCAGTCCTGTGATGAGGGGTCTCGTTCACTCGATAGATGACAGGATCTCGAAGTGCTTTATTGTTGTCGTCGACAGACATTTTGGCTCGAAGACAATTTTGTTTGCCAACTTCGGTGCCGTTTTTCATTTCAACAGTGAAGAGCTTCATGTTCTCTTCGACAGATCGATCACGTCGTGCAGAGGCGATTCCATCCATTCGTTGCGATCTCATGGTGGCCTGATCAGTATCGTCTACATATGCATCACCCTGCTCAATCAGCTTGACAGCATAATCGTGTAACAGTTGGAAATGATCCGAAGTATACGAAAGCACATCGCCCTTGATTCCCAAAAGTTGGAGGTCTTCCAGGATACTATCTTGAAATTCAGACTTCTCCTTGGAGGGATTGGTGTCATCGAATCGGACGATGAGCTTTCCATGGTACTTCTGAGCGAAATACTGGTTGAGCATAGCTGCTTTGGCGTGTCCGATGTGCAAGTATCCGGATGGCTCTGGAGGAAACCTCGTAACCACTTGCCCGTCCTTAGCATCCTGCAGACCGATTTCGAAACTAGCATTACTGGCCTTTTTGTCCTTAGGGTCGGCGGCCGCTTTCGCCTTTTTCGCGATTGCAGTCGATTCGTTCTGGAACTCTTGAACAGCAGACGAAATCGACGTGTTTGAATCAATATTTCTAAACCAACGACCAAGATTGACAAATGTCGACTTTTTGATAGAGCCTAGTGCAGCACTATTTGTCTTGAGCACACCATAGATGGAAAGGTCTGCAGCCGTGATCTTGTGGTCCGTGAAATAAGTTCGCAAGGCGAGGTGGTCGTCCATTTCTTCGAGAGCAGGCAAGACAGTCTTGAAGTCGCCGCTCAGTCTCGTGAAGGCAAATTCGATCCATTCCTTGGTGAAATCCAACTGTTTTCCAGCTAAAGTGTCATAGCTCTCGAGAAGAGCGAGGACAATCTCCTTTGAATCGGTCTTTGAGCTGCCTATATGATACAGAGCCGATGAAGAAGTCTTATCTTGCTCCACAGTAAGAGCTGCATCCTTAAAACTTATCTCGATAGTGCTGGCTGAATTTGCGGCATTTATCCAAGCGGCATTCAGGTACGAAGACCAAGCGACTGGCTTCGCCTTGAGGGCGACGGTCAGCTGGGCCTGATTCGCAAGGGCCGGCATCACAATTCCTCAGTAGATGACACTTGTACTCGCGGTCGAGGATTTTTGTGATTTGAGTCACGCATCGCAAGCTTCATTTCCAGTTCAGCTTTACCCGAGCCCCACCCACTACTGTTGAAGATTCGCGTATTCACGAAACCCCGCCAAGTGCTTCCCTTCACGTCTCTACAACTGCCGTAGCAGGCTCATGTGCACTGAGATCGGGGATGGCAGGCATGATCTGACATGAATAGCTTCTCCGTCGGTCAGCGCTGTACTGCGAACAATCTTCCAGGAGTTGTCCAGTTCGTCGGCGTGACTCAATTCGCGCCGGGACTATGGGTCGGAGTCGAGCTAGATACTGCCGATGGCAAGAACGACGGCACTATTCAGGGCATCTGGTACTTTGATTGTAGACCGGGTCACGGAGTCTTTGTGCGTCCTGCAAAAGTAGTGCCAGAAACCAAGGCCGAAGGGACAAAGAAAGAGATCTCGAGAACAAGTACCCAGTCGTCTTCAGCAGTACCTTCGCCAGTTTTCAAGGTACCAGAAGCTCTTTCTGGTGAGTCTGTCAAGACTCCATCGAGGCTCTCCCGGCCAACCTCAAGAGCTTCGCTTACTGCTGCGAATGTTCTGTCGACCGATCGCATCGGCCTCGGCGCCATGCAAAGACGTCAATCGGCACTCGCGACGTCGCATGCATCACAAAGAGTTGGAACACGTCAGCTGGACAGACAGTCTCTCTCCGAAGCTTCTCAAGAGAGCAAGAACCATGGAGAAACCCGAACTTCGACATTGTCAAAAAGCAAGGTCTTTTCAGATGCGTCTTCTGTACGGGACGCTTCCTCGCAAGTCAACCCCTCTAGAATTTCCTCTTTGTCTGAAAGATCGCAATCCAGACTAACGTCCCTTGACAAAGCTGAGGCTGCCAAAACCCCGCACGAAGTTGTGTCTGGCACGCACTCAGATGCAATGCCAGACGTATTGAGGTCCACTTCGATCAAAGCGCAAGTATGTCTCGATCCCGAGTCTCCGAGTCAATCCTAATCTTTCCAGAACGACCTCATCACTGGCGAAGGTATTGTCAAGAACGGCATAAATGATGATCACAACCTTGGCTCCCAGAATCAGGAGACCATCGAGCCGCAAAAAGAAGTTGTTGCATTACAGGCAAAGCTGAAAGCTCTTGAAGGTCAGCGAAAGGATGATCTGAGACGTTTGTCGCTGCTTGGAGCATTGGAGAGTGAGAAAGAGATGTGGAACACTATTCGCACGAAGCTACGAGAAAAATTACAGGCACAGCAGCATGAAATCAGAGGATTGAAAGAACGAGTTGAAAGTCTTGAGAGGACCCTGGAAGAATCCACAGCTGCCGCGATAGATCAACAAGATGCTTCCGGTGAGTCAGATCAGATATTGGAGATGGCAATGCTCGACCGGGAAATGGCAGAAGAAGAACGAGATCAAGTCAAAAATCAGCAAGTCGAGCTATTGTCCCGAATCGAGGAGTTGGAATTGGAACTGGACATCCTCAGAGATCAACACGACCGAAGCAGTGGCAGTATAGAAGGGCATCATGCGACCGATAGCAAAGTCCTCGAGGTACAAAATCAAAGATTCCGGGAAGCTCTGATTAGGCTGAAAGAGATTACGAATGAGCAAGAACGCACTATCGCTTCCGTCAATATTGAATCTGATAAAGCTGCGCATGAAGTAGAAAGCTTGAGAAGCCAACTGGTCGAGAGTACGAGACAAATAGAAGATTTGGAACGTCTTGTCGACGACCTGAAAGTTCAGGTCAGTATTTCGGTTGGGGCAGAGGAGATGCTTGAAAATCTGTCGATCCGCAATCTCGCGTTGGGTGAACAACTGGAAGCGTGTAGAATGGAGATTGCCGATCTGGAATCGTTGAAGGAATTGAATGATGAGCTTGAAGAAGTTCACAACCAGAGTCAGAAAGAACTGTCAGATGAGCTCGGACTTCGCGATGCTCTTATCGCAGAACAAACCTCAAGGCTCGTCAATCAAGAAGATTCTATATCGGAGTATGCCATGACTATTGAAAGATTCCGCGTTCTTGTCGATAATCTACAACATGATATCGCGGAGAAAAGCTCCACTAACACGTCAGCAGCTTCAGAGAAAGTGGAAAGTCTGAAAGAACTACATCAGTTGATGGCAGAAAATACAAGCTTGAAGTCACAACAGTGGAAAATTGGTAATCGTGCATTGACCATTGAACTCAAACAACTCGAGACAATTTCAGCCATAGAACATCTTTCAATTTTACAGGAGTATCTTCCGCTCAATTACGAGCAAGACCGAGACTCAGTAGAAGCTTATCTGACCACGAAGCGGTTGACCTCATTGACTAAGATCTTGCATAATGATTTGCTGACGACGATGACTGGAAGGTCTACTCAAGAGCAGCCTCTAAATTTGAAGATATGTCAAATGCTTCTTCTCTTGGGCTTAAGGATGAACTCTCTCTCTCGGATGATAATCACAGCTACCGGGCAGGAATTCTCGGAACAGAAAGGATTACTATCCAAACTGTCACCGATTGCAGCGCAACTAAAGTCATTTGTCAGCTCCGTTGAGCAACAAGATTCGACTGAACTTAAACTATATCACAATCTAACTGCTGCAATTGAGATCGCTGATCAATTGGAGACGGAGTATTTCACTACGAAATTACCGAGCTGCCACCTTGAATTGGTCTTATGGTCCGTGTCAGCACATATCAATCACTCTATTAATATGTTGGACCATCTCAAACAGTATCTTGAGAGGTTTAACCCTGAAACTGAAGCTGCAGACTCTAGCATCAATCTACTGGATGAATTGCGAACGTTCTATGAGAAGTCGTCTGGCTTAAGTTTAGCGCATACTGGCGAAATGTATGTCGAGATTGACTTACAATGCAAGGCGCCGACGACTAGAGATCGGAATAGCGAGATTGAGTTGATGAGTGCTTTGCTGAAATACTCACAGCTCCTGGCCGAGAGAATCCATTTGCTGCTCAACAACGTCAACAATAGTCACCAAGATGGTGCAGCTACATATTTTTCGAATGACTGGGTCGATCAGCATGCAAATGTCCGACAAGTGTTTGATGACATTCGTCCCATATGGCAGTCACTTCAGGTCTTTCTCGACGCGCGTGCAGGTCAACGCTCAGACTCGATAGTGAGTCCATGGAAAATTAGAGGGGCTGAGATCAAGAGCATGGAAAATACCGACAAGGAAACCGTGAAGCAGCTGATCCGGTCTCAGCAGGACATCCGTGAGCTTGCGTCCCAATTGCAACACAAGGAGAAAGACCTAGCGGAAGAAAAAATGAAGACACAAGCTCTAGACCGTCGACTTGTGGAATATGCCAGAACGGCAGACACGATCAAGACTTTTGAAGCTAACGCACAAAGATTCGATTTGGACAAAAGAGCATATGAAGAGGCCATCGAGGAATTAACTGACGAGATCGAATTGCTACAAGAAAAAGCTGTCTCGAAGGACAGGTTCGCAATAACGAACACAATAACGGAGAGAACCTATTCTGACGAGGTTACCGAGTCCGAGCTGAGGCTGCTCAACAATACCATCAATCACCTGAACAAGAAACTTGCAACCTATAAGAATGACTCAAGCTCGGATAACTTGAAATTCCTAAGCAAGCCGTTGCTCGAGATAACAAAAGTGAAACCGGCATTGGGTAAAAAGTTCGTCAGAGCGATTCATTCTTTCTATGGCAACTTGGAAATTGTCGATTTTTCCAAAACACCACCTGCAGCATTACAATGGACGCCTCGACGTGAGGCTTGTGGGTCAATACATTATCTACAAGAGCAGGAATATGCAGAATTACTGGGAATGAAAAGGCAGATGATGGCTGCATAAATATGCCTTTCTGAAAAAACACAATTTTCACAAATTTCTCTTGACAAAACATTTGTCTGTTGTAATCAATATTGGGAGTCAGTATCGCAAACTCGCCATGATTCTGGAGTTACTGACTGGTCCTACCATGAATCCAGCAAAGTTGTGCCGATTTCTTGCCCCGCGCATGTATTGACAATGATGTCCTGGCGAGGAACGAATTGCCGCGTGTATGGGCCGCTCGTAAGCAACAAATAAACAAAACTATGACTACAATTTCGAATCACATTTCATCATCCTTCGAACATGGTTCTCGTGCTCCTCTACTGTCAGTAGCTCAACAGTCTTCCTGTTGAGCTCTACTTTGAGTTTGCCGTATATGTTCCCTTTCGCAAATTCTGCTACCCGCGTGGCAAGACCAATGCCAGCGCTGAGCACTTGATCTGCAGGAACTATGACATCAACCAGTCCAGCTTCCAATTGCTCTACTCCGCCGAATCTGTGACCCTCGAAAACGCATTTTCGCAAAATGTGTCGTTCGACTTTGGTCGACACGAGGTGTAATACACCTTGAGGAATTGGAACACCAAGGTGAATCTCGTTAAGGCATAGGAATCCCTTGTCCTGATTTCCTACTCGATAATCATGACACATTGCAAATATCAAGCCCCCAGCAAAAGCGTGTCCATTGATGGCCGCGATCATTGGCACTCTGAATTCGAGGATCCGAATAAGAAGAGCATAAAATGAGTCGCGCCAATAATTGGGTGCACTTGCAGTATGCTCGAGGTCCAAACCGTTTGAATAAAATTTCTGAACTCCGCCGACCGTCACTACTGCTGCCTTTCTCGAAGGTAGGTCAGACATCATGCCGATATCCTCTTCAATGTATCGCAAAGCGTTCAACATTGCTTGACAAAATTCGGTGGTCAATCGATTATCCTCTCGATTCGTCATAGTAATGACGAAAATTGGACTGTCAGAAAGACAATCGACATGGCACAAAGACATGCCTTCCTTGGATCTAAACTCCTTACGCATCTCTGCGCTGTAGTAAGATTTGATCAAGAGCTTGATTTTAGCGTTTGAATGCTTCCGACGAGGTCGCTGCGAAGCAGCATTCTTATAGATGTGATCTCCTCTAATGGAGATGTCTTCGAGGACAACAACTCTTGATTGTTTGTAGCAAAGACTACGATACGACAGAAAACACCCGCATTTCTGCTAAACAATGATTCTACAACAATTCTAGTTTAGGTCGACTGTTTGTCCGGGTTTGTATTGTTCAAAATAGAGTCCGCTCTTGTTATAGGTAGCTATGTCAAGGCACACTCATGCAGCCTAATGGTGACACCTTGATGAGAAGAAAGCTGCGGCAACTTCAACCATCTTTCGGCAGTTATAGAACAACTAAGTATAGTTCGGTGCGGTGTATTGACGATTACTCGCCGTATCAGCTTGATCTGGCCAATCATCATACGAATCGTTCATATCTGCACGATGTCAGGCATCTTCCTAGATGTAGGGCTAAACCACTGCATCCCAAGGCCACTTTGATGGTGACGCCTACCTAACAAATCTGATCAATCAATTCATTGAGTGCCTGCGCCACTTCCACCGTCAGAAACTCAAATTCCGCCATTGCGACTGCGGCTGACTTGAAGCAATTGAATTGTCAAGTTTTCAAGGGCAGTCCTGGTGCCTGCTTGTACTGCGTTCAGTGTGACAATCGATATCGAACTTTCTCAATGGCGCGAAAAATGAGTGTAGGGAGCCCCTAGCTCTAAGTTGAAGTTTGCAGATGTTGCTTCTAGCTAAGTATCAGAGCATCATATGGCCCTCTAACCTAGACGTTGGCAGATAAAAGCTTTGAGAGCAGTATGCTTGAGCAGAGCTGGCATCTGACAGGCTCAAGCTTGTAAACATGTCATTCGGTCCGAAGCTTGCAGTGGCAGCGCACATGAAAGTCCAAACTTTAGTTCTACTTTTGTTGAGAAAGTGAGACAACATACGACATGTGTAGCACTATAATTACAGACTAGGGTAACTTCCGTGGAATTGTTTTCAGCAAGCATGTGATGGTGTGAATATTTTGCAACAAATCATGCTCGAAGTCATTCAGTATCGACATAAGGACCATACTCGTGAAACGCTCGGAAAAGCAAATAAAAGTTCTCAGAATCGTTTCGCCTTCTTATGCACAATTTGTGCTCGGAACGTAGCCAAATGACGCACTCTGAGATCTTGGTATCATGTTTTAAAGTTTGTCGCATACTAAAGCAAATGCAAAGGCCAATATAGATTACAAAATCCGCGTCTTTCGTCAACATGACTACCCCATCCTCAAATACAGTGTTAGTTTGCCTAGGGGTAAAACTTCAATGGTTTGCAATGACAAAACTCCGTGGACCTTCTTCATTTTTCAACATGGAAGAACTGAAATCTCGCGCCAATACCCCTCAGACATGCTTAGCATCATCATCATAATTGCGCACAAATCTAGAGGTGCGGACGATGAGTCTTTCTCACTTTCACCAGCTGGGTTTGCTCTACTGCGATCAAGATGAAGATCAGGCAAAGATAAAATGAGATACATTCATCGATCATCGAGATTGTGCTGCGACTCAATGTTTTCAACGATCGATCAACGTCATCAACGATTGAAGATGAGGACATCTTGCGGTTTCTAGTCGCCTATCAGCTTTGTTCTCCCGGGACAGCAGACTTCCAACCCAACGAGACATGCAGTTCTCATCTCATAACCTTTTCAAAGAAGCTTAGGGCCACGGTCAAGTGGCAGGGATCATACTATTCTACTTCTACGCAATATGCTACTTCATAAAGAAAAGCTATCTTGTCAATAAGTTCTCCAGAAACAAGAGCGATGAACCAAAGATCGTGTACTGCTGCCACTGTAATATTCAAAAGCAACCAGCAGAGCAGAAAATTGCCGTACCGACAAAAGATTCGATCCTCTTAGTGGCCAACAAATCGAAAATGTTCACGACGGATGCGGACCTCGATGTCAGGAACCTCTCTAGAGCTAGGTGTTGCCATCTGGACCAAAAATCATCAGCAATCACAACATCCCATGCCACCTGGTTCAAGGCATCACAATTGTTCTTGTAAGTAGTATATGTCGTGATGAGTGCCATATAATAAAGGAGAAGACATCGAAAGTGACCAAATCAGTAAATGAGGTGAATTCTCGTTGCAGGGTCGGACTTACTGGTACGGCTATACAGAACAATTACGATGAGCTTTACACCCTTCTGAACTGGACAAATCCTGGCCGGTACGGTACTCCAGCTGGCTGGTACCATGATATTTCCTCGGTCTTAAAGAATGGTCAGAAGCATAACGCAACAAACTTCGAATTGAATGCTGCTCGATTCAAGGCTACGGAGTTATCCAAAAATTTGTTACCATCAAACTGTCAGGAACCTCTCTAGAGCTAGGTGTTGCCATCTGGACCAAAAGGCCACTTTGATGGTAACGCCTACCCTCAGCTCTAGTAGCTATATATAGTGTGGCTTGGGCGTTGGGTGTTCCTTACACTCGAAAGATGTCAGGAATCTCTCTAAAGCTAGGTGTTGCCGTCTGGATCAAAGTATAACGCTAATGCGGACGCCTACCCTCAGCTCCAGTAGCTATATAAAGTGTAGCTTAAACGTTGAGTGCTATTTACAAAAGAGGTCTCTCTATCGCCGAAGCATCGCGAGCACTTCTGAACACGGCACATCGAAGCGAGGAACGACACCACGTATTCGCAAGACGGCCTACCCAGAGTCTTACGAGCTGCAACCACAAAATATGACTTACGTCAACCTTCTCAAAAAAGCAGATCTACAGGGAGCAAAATATGGTCAGCATCAGAGGCAATAAAAGATCTAGCCCGCCATTTCGTGTAAAAATCAGTTGCAAGGACTAATTTCGACCTGATCATAGCCATATTGGCGATATCTTTATCATTTTCTCATCGCAGATATAAGGAATCATGGAGTACGCTTGTATCGGAGCAATGTGGCGAGCGAGACGTCATTCACAATGACATTGAGACAGCCGACGATACCGGATGGTGGAACCGTACTGCCTGGGTAAAACATCTCGCTTGCAGTAACATGAAGCAGCTCACTGTTGCTGCTCGATTACTCGGCGAGCAGGAAGTCGGACTGAATGTTGTCTGCGACTTGATTAAAGTCCTGGTTGGACTGAATATTCAACGTCTGCTCGATTTACCAGGTATGCTAGAAGAGTCGATAATTGTTTCGTGCGAATCAAGTGGTACTACGATGCTGACAGCGCCTTCTGACGTCAAAATCTTGTTCAAGTTTCGCCTTCTTCCGTCCTGCTGGGGTCGCAGTCCCAGGACGTCAAAATCACCTCTCAAGGAGGCTACGCGCTTCATCGACTGAAACAGCTTCACGTGGGTCGTGGTGCTTTTGGGGCTTTTGAATGCCATATCTTAATCCCCACGTTCGGCAGCACATTCCATTCTCGGTTCATTCATTATACGTCGCTGGCCATCATTTATCCACTACTGGAAAAAACTCAGGACAAAGGACCATGCGGTCTGGACACCAAATTGAAGACCAGCAACAAATCGAATCTATGCCTACTGGTTTAGGATATCGACGCTTTCCAACTCATTGACGAAGAAACGGAGAACATCCCGATGATACATGCGACTGAACTGCTCTGGCACGACTTGCCAGCATTAATGTTGTTCATTGTCGAAAGAAACATTCCAGAAAGATGATCTTCTCTGCAACGTCGGGCCTAACCAAGTGCCGCCTACTTGGCCGCTGGGTCTTTAGAACTGATTGGATATTTTTCTATTCCGTCGAACCTTTAAAGAAGATCTCCGAGGCATAGGGCTATACATATTGTCAGGAAACTGGCAGCATAGACACACTGGAAGACGAGATGTGGCGTATATACATCAGCCACATTCGTTATCTAGGCGAACACACCACATAGTGCCGATCTGTTGCTGCCACTGTATGGAGCACAGGGCGCCCACAGTACACTCCGTTACTCCACGCGGACAGAGCAGAGATCATCTCAAAACCACGCTACGGACCAGGACATCAGCAATACCTGGAGCCGCGACCCACATCTGACTGCAGGCAGATCTCGAAGACGGCGGCTGCATACCAAGAAGCTCTCAACTTGGTCACTCGAATATTGAAGATCAAATAGGCCACGATCCTCATAACGATGGTACTGGCGAGACGCGTTACCCAAGCACGAGTACCTCTTGCCGCGGATCTTATGATGCAGCACCTCAGGAAAGCAGAGAGTCCAGTTCAGAAGCTTGCGAGCGTAGAAATCTCGACGAGCCTTACCGACCCGTGCTACTACCAGCAGCGAGTCTAGAAAACAGCTATGAAAGTATCAGGTCATCGCCCAGGCACGAAGAGGTTCAGACAAATCGTTGCTGGCGCATCTGAGAATCGTCGACACTGAAGCAAGTGCACCGGAGGGCGAAAGCTCAAGTCACGATATTCCTTTACTGGAAAGTGAACGGCCTATCCGTTATAATTGTCCATTTAACTGTGTTACAAGGTCGCTCCAAGGTGAGGAGAACAAAGATCCGTGGCTTGATTTTTCTTTTTCTTTCTTCTTTTCTTTGCCAGCCACAGCCGCAGAGGCGTCACGTTCAGGTGGAGATCAACATGAACGTGCACATGGTTGATATTCAAGCTTATCTCCGCTCTTTGACTTAGGCCCAAGTAATTCCAGCCCTCTACCGAAAGAAGTCTGAGCTAATCCAGCCCTTTGCCAAAATAGAAGTCTGAGCCATTCCAGCTCTCTGCCGAAATAGAATTCTAAGCTATTCCAGCTCTCTGTCCAAATAAAGATTAGAGCTATATCAGCCCTCTGCTTGAATAGAAGTCCGTGCCAAACTAGCTTTCTGCCAGGATAAAAGTCCGAGCCATTCTCATTTTCTGTGGAAATAGTAGTCCGAGACATACCGGCCCTCTGCGAAAATGGTAGTCCGAGACATACCAGCCTTCTGCGAAAATTGTAATCTGGAGTAAAATCATCCTCTCCGATGCGAAAGTCCAGGCTAGAAAGTTTCCTTGCTCACGATCATCTATTGTCCTGGTCCAAAGCGATATCATGAACAAAGCGGCTTTCGCCACGAGTCTAAAGAGTGTACGAATCGCATCCAGAGCGTCTGACTCGCGCCGGATACAGACTACCGGAGATTACGACGACTTTGGTCCCAGTATCGACACTGTGTTCACATCGGAAATTTATCCTACCCGTTATAATTGCTTGCATTTGGCTATTCTGCCGAGACAGACTCACAGTTAGGGACCTCCGAAAGTGGCAAAAAATGCGATCTGCAAGACGCCAAAACCTGCGATCTGTCGACGCCACTTCATATAATCACTATCTCCTATTACGAAACTGGGAGACCCTTGTCCCAGAGTGGCGTCGGAATTTTCAAAGTGGGGAAAAATTTGGAGCTACCATAAGCCCAGGGTCGCGCTCCAAGCAGTGAAACTGGGACAATGGTAATCGACATCATCTTCTCAAGTATGTGCAGATGTAAGAACTGCTACGTGTAGGGTGATCGATTTTGAACAGAATAGCCTCTTCAGATTTCTTATGCGACGTTTATTTCATGTAGATAAGATCGCTCAAAGTCGAAGTCTCTGTTACCGTGAGCGGGAGGAGTTCGAACTCTGCTCTAAGTAAGTTTTCGCGCGCACACGAGTTCGAACTTTAGAGAGGACTTCACCATGTTCAGTGCGAACACACTAAGTCGAGCACATATATGTCTCAGCTGATACCATGACTTGCTTATATGATATGGGTCATGACTATGTGATGTCTTGACAATGTCCAGAAACTTTTGAGACAAAAAGTGTGCGAAATGCCAAGTATTTGATGGTGGGTAGAAGCGATTTTGGGTAGAAGTCGATTTGAAGTGTCATTAGTAGGATATGTAATATTAAGCAAAATTTCGGTATCGCTCACTTTTCAACTTTCTTCAGATCTGAGAGTAGCTTTGTGTCGAGCTCGCGCTCGCGGTCAATTTGAGCTATCAAACTTTTGTCGTAGCATGTTTTTTGAGTGACCGAAATTAATAGGTCTTGGTGGTGAGTTTCGGTATCTGAGAGAAAAGACCAACTTTGTCATTTCTCATTCAAATTAGGATCTAAGATATGATCTGAAATCAGCGTGACTGTAGCTTCAGAAAATGGTATAGAAGTCTAATAATTGAATGTATTTGAAGATTTGGTACGACGTCAGAAAGTGGTGTCCGAGTGCAAATACTATCTTGCTCAGTTCTTGTCCAAACTGAGATCTAAGATATGATCTGAGCTCAGCGTAATCTCAGCTTCAAGAAATGATATATAAGTCTGATAGTCGGAAGTATTTGAGGTGTCTTGTACGAGGTGACATAAGTACCCGCAGTGGAGCCTATCTAGTATTACGAGACGGATGGAGGATTCGATCCGTGATGATTTTCAAATTTAACGTGGGCGGGCGGGAAGTGCGGGAGATTCGATCCGTGATGAAATCCGAGCGATCACGGATCGTTGCCAACTATACCTCAGCTCTCGCGCGGTACTCAAGTATTTGACGATGTAAGAATTGCTACGTGTAGGACGATCAATTTCAAACAGAATGGCTTCATCAGAATTTCTATACGGGACTTCTTTCATGTAGATAAAATTGCTCAAAGTTGAAGTCTCTGTTACCGTGAGCGGGAGGAGTTCGAACTTGGGTCTCTAAGTAAATCTCGCGCGCACACGAGTTCGAACTTTGCTGAGGACTTCACTATGTTGACTGGGAACACACTAAGTCGAGCACATATATGTCCCAGCTGATAGCATGACTTGTTCATATGATATAGGTCATGACTATGTGATGTCTTGACGATGTCCCGAAAATTTTGAGACAAAAAGTGTGCAGAATATGCAGTAAATGATGGTAGGTAGAAGCGATTTCGGGTTGAAGTCGATTTGAAGTGTCATTAGTAGGATATGTCATATTAAGCGAAATTTCGGTATCTCTCAGTTTTCGACTTTTCTCAGATCTGATGATAGCACTGTACCAAGCTCGCGTTCGCGGTCAATTTGAGCTATCTAACTTTTGTGTTTGCATGTTTTTTGATGGAGTCAAATTAGAAGGTCTTGGTGGTGAGTATCGGTATCTGAGTGGGAATACTGACTTTGTCATTTCTTGTTCAAATTGAGATCTGAGATATGTTTTAGAATCAGCGTAATTCCAGCTTCAGAACATGGTATAGAAGTATGAGAATTGAATAGGTTTGAAGAGTTTGTACGACGCCAGAAATTGGTGTCCGAGTGGAAATACTAACTTTGTCAGTTCTTGTCCAAATTAAGATCTGAGATATGATTTGGACTCAGGGTAATTCCAGCTTCGAGAAACGATATATAAGTCTGATGATCGGAAGTATTTAAAGTCTTTGTATGAGGTCACATAAGTAACCGCAGTGGAGCCGCAGTCAATATACTATCTC